>JAQQSK010002825.1:87500-116482 GCA_028658325.1 Potorous gilbertii | reverse complement strand
ATAATATAGTTAATGGCCCAATTCTCCCACTCCCATGTTATTCTCATGTAACAACTGGTTACATGAAAACATCCTCTATTTTGTTTAGTCTAAGCATAGTGTGGTAGACAGAGTCCTGGGCTTAGAGGAAAAAGTTCTGGGTTTGAATTTTATGGGAGGTTTACAAAACACTTTATGCACATTATCTCACTTGACCCTCACAACAGCCTTATAACGTCATGTGATAGCTATTGTAAATCCTATTTTGTAGATGCATAAATTAAATCTGAGGGAGATTAGGTGACTTGCCAATAGTCAGACAGTTTAGTATCAAAAATTGAATTCTTATAACTCCAAGTCTTGAACATTTCCCACTATACAATGTTGCTGCCTAGCCATGTGATGTAGGGTGAATCATTTTTTCCCTCTCTGTGCCTCTATTATCCGTACTGACCTCAACAGAGTGATGCCATTTTGGTCCTCTTCAAGAATGAAGGACAATAACCGTGCCATATTTAATCTGTAGCATAATAGGTTGAATCAGATGACCTCTAAGTTTCTTTTAGATTCTGATAGTGGATTTCTGAAACCTAAATTACAGTGAAGAAAGAGCCAAGATACAAGGAGGAAAGGGTGGGAGTTCTTAAAAAAACCCTTACGAGAATAAAACCCACAGAAGTGCCCTCTATCAACTTGATCATCTCTACTAGAAGTTCAGAATCCTGTGCTGTAAAGTGACATTTTCGTTTTTAATGTGGTTTCTTTCAGGGTACAAGTACTGACTGACTAGAATTCAATGGGACATAATAGGAAACATGTGCTTAAATAAATATTTTGGTTAATTTTCTTTTAAACAGTATAAATAAAAAGACTACAGCTGTGATGACTGGGACAAACAGTAACTAAATCAAAGATACCTTCTACACACTAAAGGCAATGCGGCATAGTACTTTTTTATTACAAATGAGCAGATGTAGAAAGAACAAAGGTTAATGTAGAAGGTTCTTTGAGCAATTATAGTTTATATTGGTAAGGAGGTATAAAATTTCAAATCCTCAGGTCTATAAAATGACAGCTGTATTGATGTAACCTAGGGATTCTAGTAGGTGAAGAAATTATGATTGCCAGAAGGAAGCAATGGAAAAAGTTAATTTAGGCTGTGAACATTTCTTCTCCAGAAGCAAGGAAGGGATTGGCCACAGTATTGCAGGGAAGCATGAAAAAAGTGAAGAAAGCTAATTTAATCATTTTAAAGGAAAACATTTTCTAGTAGTCAGGCAGTCAACAAACATTTATTAAGCACCTACTATTTATGAGGTACTATGCCAAGTGCTAGGGATACAAAGAAAGGTGAAAAAAATTGTTCCTGTTCTTGAGCCTGTATTCTAGTGGAAGAGACAATAAGCAAACAATTATATACATGAAATATAACTGTATATACAATATATGGCATAAGCACATGCATACATACCATAAATGCAAACAGGTATTTATGCTGTATATATAGTAATTATATATGTGCTTGCATGTATATATGTATATTATATAAATATGCCAGCTATTCTTTTTTTCCAAACCACTGATAAAACAGTAAATGTTACCAAGTCAAGCAGATCCCTGAAGCATTCCACAGGAGACCTCCTTCCCAAGGTGACATCAAACTATTAATGACTCAGTTATCTTTCATAAGGACTGGGCTGATGGTTCTGAATTGGTAATCATGGCTGAAAGCAGACCCCTGGAGGCTCATGAGCTATATGGCATTAGAAAACCACCCTTGCCTCTCAGGGCTAATTCTACAATCCTGACGAGGTGTGATAGCCACACTCTGAGATTCATCAGCGCATATGGGTCAGAGAAGAAGAGCGCTTGAATTGGGTCATGTAACTGGATGCAAAAGATGATATAGAGGTATAAGTGACAACATTTGGCAACTGACTGAACTAGGAGAAAATGAGAAATCAAGGAGGACACAAGTCTGCCATACTTTGGTGGATGGTTCCATAAGTTGTGGCCAATGCTGTTTGTGACTAACCCTACTAGATCTATACCTAAAACTTTTGTAGTTTGATATGACCCACTGGAAATTATGCTTTCTTGGCATTTTGGAATTCCAAAGTAATCATCATGCCACAATGAGACATTTAAAGCAGAGCTAAAATTAAGAATTCTTCTATTTAAGAGATATTTATTGGGGACTAGGGTGGAGATTTATAAAACAAACAAAATGGGCCAACCGTTTAGCATAAGGTATTATGATAGGAATCCAAACAGCACCCTATTTAATTCTCCAATCAAATGCTAAGAAGGGACTATCAAATCTAAAAGGGAAAGCTACATATAAAATCTCTAGGTAATGAGAAACCTATGCACCAACCTCTCAAACATATAGGATATTTACAGTTATTGAGACTGTCTGTCTTCTCCTCTCCCTCTACCCCTTCCCAATCCATTTTAGGCCTAAGAATATTGGGATGGCAGTGGGGAAGGTGGTCCCCGAGTGGGGTTACTATAGTGACAGGATCCTGGGATTGACGGACATAGTTACCTGGGCTACGGGAAGGCCAGCAGAGAATATATGCTCCCATGTCAGTACCTTGCAGAAAATCCATGTTTCTCTACCCTAGTTAAGCCAAGTATAGGACAGAAAAATGAAAACCTTCGAAATAGCTATCCTCAAAATGTTACGCGTGTTTCCTTAAAAAGTGTTTTAGCAATGCCAAATTCAAGCACCTGAAATTAAATTGTAGGCAACATCACTAATAAGAATATTTTCTTACTAAAATTGCCAGATAAATTTTTTAAAAAATTATTAAACCAACTTCATTTTAGGTGAACCAATATTAGGGCCTAACTCCTAGGTTTGAATCTGCTCATTGTAGGATTTAATCCAGAAAGAAAGTGAGAAACCAGACTACCAGACTAGAAAACACACTGATCACCATGATAAATTTCAATTCTTCTAAATAGTGTTTTTACACAACCAGAAATGTATCCACATTCTTAGGGATAGAAGGAATGAATTCAGAGTCCTTAAAAGGAGTCTTTAACTTGACTTGAAATAAAAGTGTATACATTAGTTCTCTCATAAAAATTAATTTCCACAGGACCAAAGACCTTTCCCACAGTCCATGTAGGAAAAAAAAGGCAGCCATGGTAATACTCAGGGAGTTGCAAATTCCCTCATGGCATGTGTTAGTGTAGTGGAACAATCGAACCAAGGTTGCCCTTTTAGGCCTTCAGTGATAACAGCCATTTCCTTGAAGCAGCTTTGATGCTTCATTTGTAAAAGTGTACCCCATATAACATAATATGTCTTCAAAGTTACCCCAAATAATCATCTTATTTAGTCACATATAAATTCCAGAAATCCATTTTGGCTTAGTAGTAATGTTAGTAGGAGAATATTGAATTGGCATTTTTCACTCTAGACGTTATAGATAAAGAAGTTATTTGTACATATTGGGCCATCTGACATGTACCACAACCCAGGAAGCACCTAGTCTTGTGCAACCTGGTGTACTCTTAATAAAGGGAAGTCATTGAACTGACCTATCAGACTAAGCAGTACCTTTGGCAACAAATATGAAAAAGATTGGTCCTGCTGCTGGAACATGCAGTGTCTTACTGGGTCAACAGTTCAATATGGCATGGCAAACAAAGAAGCCAACAGGTTGGATTGCAAGGAATCAGGGAGGAGATGGCCTCATAGTACTCTTCTCTTGTCAGCCCCATCCAAACATTGTCTTCAGAGATACCACAGTTCAGGAAGGATGCAGCTAAGCTGGAGAACATCCATAGGAGGGGACCAGGATGATGAAGGGATGTATGATGACGCCATATGATCACTGATTGAAGGAGCTGGGCATGTTTAGCCTAGAGAAAAGAAGATTTATAGTGCACATGATAGTAGTTTTCAAGTATTTTCAAGGCTATTATATGGAACACAGATTAGATTTATTTGGCTTCCCAGAAGATAGATAGATAGAAGGTACAGAGAGGTGGATTTAGACTTGATGTCAGAAGATCCTTTCCAAAAATTAGTACTATATTAAAGTGGAATAGGTTTCTTGGGGAGATAGTGGTTCACCTTCACAGGAAGTCCTCAAGCAAAGCTTATTGATTATGTGACAAGGAGGTTGTAGTGGGTATTCTTGTTATGGGTTAGAGTAGCTACTTCCTAAGGTCCCTTCCAACCCTGAGATTTTGTGATTCTTATGCTCTCCCATAGAGGTAATTGTGTACTCCTGTTCAAAATATACTTATCACAGTACCTCGTCTCACAGCTTATGAGAAAAGGACTTTGTAAGTCTTAAGGCACCATTTGGATGAACCATTGTTACTAGCTAACTTCTCATGTGTATGTTTTGTTTTCTCAAGTAGACTGTAAATTCTTCAAGTATAGGAACTGTCTTAACTTTTGTTAAAGTACTGCCTCCCCCCCCCCACACACATAGTGCTTTTATGTAGCTACTACTCAATAAATAATTGAGAATTGGTGGTTTCTGTTGAATACCATAGGTAACACTAGAATAATCACTAACCACAAACACTTATTTGTCTGCTCTATATTAAAAAAAAGTTTGGACATTGAACCAATATTGTTGTACAATATTCTATAAACTAACTTGGGCTTGTTGGAGAGGTTGCCAACAGTTTTTTAAATACCCCCTTTTTCCAGCTGCATCTAATGCTACATTTACTTCCAGTATTTCAGCATTTCACTCTATTACACCCCAGTGCCAATATATTCAATTGATTACCAGATCTTTTTCCTTTCTATCTTGGTTACATCTCTCTCACTTGATTCTTCTCCACACATGTAGCTACCATCTTATTCAGACCCTTGTCACCTCTTTCCTAGATTATTTCAAAGTTTTTTTTAACTACTCTCTTGGCCTCAGATCTTCCCCATTTATAAATAATGATGCCAAAGTAATTTTCCCCCTTCATAGTTATGACCATATAACTCCAGTGACTTCCTGCTGTCTCTAGGATAAAATATAAACTCCTCCATTTAGTTTTTTAAGTCTTACTCAATTTGTCCTCAGTCTATTTTTTTCCAGCCTCATTGACAATTACTTCCCTTCTGTACTCTGTTATCTAGTGAAATTAGCTTTCTCTCTGTTCTTCACAGAAAACATTACATCTTTTGTGTCTTTGTACTGCGTATCACTTGTGCCTAGGACTCAGTCCCTCCTTCCTTGTGCTTCATGGAGGCAGCTCAGGTACTGTTTTCTGCATGAAGCCTTTCCTGATCCCTAACTGCTAGTATCCTCCTTTGCAAACTACCTTGCATGTATTTATTCATTTTAGATTTATGTTATGTGTATACATATACATATAATCTACATCTACATCTATCTATGTCTGTGTTTCTCTATAGTTATAATCCGTATTTGTTTTTCTTACTAGAACATAAGCTCATCTTGAACAGGGATAGTTTTGTTCTTTGTCCTTATGTCCTCAGCATCCAGATCTGTGCCTGGTCCATAGCAGGTACTTAATAAATACTTGTTAATTGATTGATAATTCAAGTTTTTAAACACCTGGACATTTAAGAACATAGGCTTAAACTTGGAAGGGATCTCAGGGGTCATCTAATACAAATCACCTATTTTGTAGATGAGAACATTCACCAGTTTATAATTATCTCCCACTTTACTGTTTATATCTTATCTACACATAGTTATTTGCATGTTGTCTGCCCAAATAGAATGGGAACTTCTTGGGGTTAAGGACCACTTTTTTGTTGTTTTTGTTTGTTTTGCTTTGCTTTGTATCTCTAGAACTTAGCACAATGCCAGGGACATAAGAGGCATTTTTGGGAAGGATTTTTGTGGAGGAAGAGGAGTAAATTTAAGCCTTGTGTGGCTAAGCAACTTGCCTTACAGAAATAGGAAGGAGTAGAGTCAGGATTTGTATACAGGTCACCTAAATCCAAGTTCCATCCTCTTTCCACTATAGCAAAATTCCTACAATTGTCATTGGTTTTAATTTTAAGTTGAATTAAAAACTGTGAAATACTGAGTAACAGGTCTCCAGATTTTAATTCTACACTGTAAATTCCTACCACTAAATTAGTAAAGAAGGAATAAATTTAGTCATGGAGGTCAACTAAATCATAATTAAACCCTTCAAAGATACATACATGCCTGCATCTGAGAGTAGTTTAACTAATTGGAGGAAAACAATGAAAATAAAAGGTATAATTCTGCTCCACATTAGCACTGAAGCTATGAAGCAGCGATGCCAGGAAACAAGACATTGTTTTTATGACTGACTTTAAGTGGTGATGTTTAAACACTTAACTGTATAAATACACGGATGATATTACAGCAAACACCAGACTCTTTGGAATGCTATAGCTGAAGTTCTTTATAGAGTTCATTCTATTCTGGTTTCTGGCATTTTAGATGCTCAGAAAAATCATAGTGCCTTAGAGAGGGAAGGGCATTAGAAGTCAGCTAGTCTGACCTCCTGCCCTGGGCAGGGATTTCCTCTACAACATTTATCATTAAACCTCCACTTGACACTTCTAGTGATGGAAAGAAGCACCTACTATCTTCCAGGCTCTGTGATAAGTGCTTTACAAATACTATTCATCTGATCCTCACAACAACCCTGGGAGGAAGGTCTTCTTCTTCTTTTTCTTCTTCTTCTCCTTCTCTTTCTCCTCCTTCTCCTCCTCCTTCTTTTCTCCTCCTCCTTATTCTTCTCCTTCTCCTTCTCCATCTTCTCCTCTTTCTCCTCCTCCTCCTTTTCCTTTTTCTCCTCCTCCTCCTTGTCTTCATCTTCTTCTTCTTCTTCTTCTTCTTCTTCTTCATCATCATCATCATCATCATTAAAGATGAGAAAACAGACAAATAAAAATTAAGTGACTTTCCCAGGGTCACATAGCTAGTAAGTGTCTGAAATCAGATTTGAACTCGTCTTCCTGACTCCAGTTCCAAAACTCTTCTATGATGGGAAACTCCTTGTATCTTGATGGGCCACTTTTGGATTATTCCTGTTCTCAGAAAGTTTTCTGATGATGAACCAAAATATTATTACACGTTAAATCTGCCCATTGGATTAACTTTTGCCTTCTGCAGCTATGCAGCATCATAAAAATGTTCACAATAATAAGTATCACTTATATAATACTTTAAGGTTTGTAAAACCCTGTTCATATGCTATCTCGTTTGATGTTCGTAACGTATTTGGGGGATAGGTGCTCTTATTATACCATTTGACAGCTAAAGCAACTGAGACTGAGCAAAGTTAAGTGATTTGCCTGGGATTATTAGGCTTATAAATTCCTGAGGTGGGAATGAAATGCAAGTTTTCTTGGTTCCAAGGTCAGGACTTTCCCACTGTGGCACCTAGATGCCATAAATATACTCTTTCATATGACAGACCTTCAGATATTTGATGATGACTATTGTGTCCTCCCAACTGTTATTTATTCCATGTTAAATATCTCCAATTTTCTTCATTCATTTGCCAAGTGGTTAACATTTTGGTCACTCCTCTACATTTTCTCCAATGTGTCATAGTCCCTCTCAAAATGTAAGAACTGAATGCAATTTTCCAGATGTAGGTTAACAAATACAGAGTGAAGTAGGTCTATTGCCTCCTTTTTTTTTCCCTTTACAATTCTCTTAATGTCATTGCCCTTTACCATGCAGATATGGGGCACTGTTTATTTATGTTGAGTAGGTAGGTTACTTAATATCCTGTATTTTTGTATGTGTGTGTGTGTGTGTGTGTGTGAGAGAGAGAGAGAGAGAGAGTAAACTAGGGGTCTGGCTCATGTGCAGAAAGAGTGACTCAGGTGACTTCTCCATGTGGAGGATCCTCAGGAGCTTCTTCCAAAAGAACCATGATGGTGAGTGAAGACACTGCCTGGAAGAGTCTCAAAAGCATATGCGGTCATTCTGTAACTAATAGAATGGATCCCATTGGATAATCCTGTGATTAGGAAGAACCTTTTCTTGAGGCTGCAGAGCTGGAACCACTGGCATCTTCAAAACATCCAGGGTCGTTGAGTATCTCTCTTTTGTTTGCTCTGTGTGTGTGTATGTGTGTGTGTGTGTGGCGGGGGGGACTTCTCCTCTTGAGGTATCTGATGAGAGATTATGTGGTAAGGGGAAAGTCCTCAGTGCCTTGCTCCCGTTGGAGACCATATGGACTTGAGAAGTGGGCATCTGTTCTTAGCATTTCCATTCATTGTCTTCTATTCTAGTTGCAGGAAGTGTAGTCTCTGATCTGGGATGGGAAGTCATAGAAATCTGGGAGTCTGAATTCAGACTGGGTGTTACAGTCAATGCTGACTACAAAGAGGAGAGGACCTTTCTTTTTTTCTTAAGAAAAATTTGTGAATGTCTTCTTCTTGGTAAACTATGCAAACTTTTGATGATCATGGTTTCACTTTCTAAATGGTTAACCACCAAGCATTTATTAAGTTGTTCCAATTTTTTTTAAACCAGGAATTAACATCAAGATCACTAGTTTATAATTCCTTCCCCTCTTCCTTCCTTCCTTCCTTCCTTCCTTCCTTCCTTCCTTCCATATCCTGATACATCTCCTATTATCCATAATTTCTCAAATATTCATTGATCATACCTACAAGTACTCTGGCATATAATTTGTCTGAGTCTGAAGACTTGAACTAATTTCAAGCAACTTGATGCTCTTTTATCATCTCTTCATCTATTTTGGGTTTCTAAGTTATTAAAACAAAACAAAACAAACTTGTCCCAGTTTCACGTTCATTATCCTTAATAGAAAAAGAAATAAATTAGAAGCAGAGTAGTTTTGCTTTGTCTCTGTTATCTGTCAACATGACTTCATCAGCCAGAATTCCAAACTTCCTGTCACTTCCTGCTTCCCTGTTTTTCTCCATCAAGAACTATGGGCTTAAGTGATTTAAGAGGTTAAGTAATTTACCTAAGGTCAAAGAACTAGTAAATGCAAGAATAAGGACTTGAATCTAGGTTTTCTGGCTTAAAGTTTATTGTTTTATCCACTAAACCTTGCATTTAGAGTCTAGGATACATGTATGACTGACAAATATTGTGTGTCCAGCTAGAGTCTTCCTCTCTATGGTTACCTTCCATCAACTCTGCATATATCTTGTATGTATGTAGTTATATGTCGTGTCCTTCATTAGAACATATACTCCTTGACATTAGGGATGATTTTTCTCTTTCTTTGCATTCTTTATATGTGCTTAACAGTATCTAACACATGATAGGTGCTTAGTAAATGCTTACTGACTGTTTGATTATTATGACGCTAACCATTCCAGACCGCCTGGATATCTCCAACATTCTTTCCTCCCTGCTTTCCTCTCTTGGACTGTCTTTGAGAACCTCTATGCTCCACTCTTCCCAGAAGGAATCCTCATTTTATTTAAAGTCATAGACCCATACTCTCTTCTCAAAGGTAGTATGCTGCTTTTATTTCCACTGCTGCATCCTAAGATTTCTGAGCCTTTCCATATGCCCTACAGCTGAATCATCTATGCATATTGTTTACCTATTAGTGTGTGAACTCTTTGAGAACAGAAACTATTTTCTTTTTCTAATTTTTGCTAAAAACAAGCAAATGATTGCTTTTTCAATCATTCAGTCATTTCCTGTTCTATTATGAACTCTCTATTGACATCAATTATTTCTGCTTCACAAACTGTTTCCTTTTATTGTTCAGAAGTTAGTTTCAAATTGCAACTCCCTTTGTTATTTATTCTGATATGAAATTGATAAGGAAATTATTTACCAGAAGTTCCATTTTAGTAAAAATGAGATTTTTAATAGATATCTAGACAGATGAAGTCCTATATATTGCATCTGTGATAGTTTTGTGATCTGTACTGGAAACTTGGGCAGGTAGGTGACATGGTGAATAGAGTGCTGGATCTGAAGTTAGGAAAATTCATCTTCCTGAGTTCAAATCTGGCCTCCCACATTTATTATCTGGGCAAATCACTTACCCTTGTTTGCCTCAGTTCTTTATCTACAAAATGAGATTGAAAAGGAAATGACAAACCACTCCAGTATCTCTGCCAAGAAAACCCCAAATGGGGTCACGAACAGTCTGGTCTGGAAGCTTATAATATAATCTACACTTCTGCCTTTCTCTCATTTCAACTTTCCCCAAATGTTGGTTATATTGTTTTTCTCCATTATGCTCATGGATTTTCACATTTCATTTTATATGTAGCTTTACTCTGCTGCTCCTTTTAGTAAATGTATTCTTTTAACAAGGTCTATTGTTCCACAATCATATTCCAATCATGAATGACATTCCACTAAGTCTTGGTGATCTACAAGAGATCATATTACCTCCTTTGGTTAAAATTTCAAGTTTATTTCATGAATAACTCCCTCTTTATCAATATACTGAAATTTAAGATCAACATAACTGATAATTTTTTTCACCTTCCAAAATATGCTGTTCCCTGGAAGCTTTTATCATTTAATGCCATTCCAATGGTGAATGAGAAGTATCTACCTTGGGAAGAACATATAATCCATGAATCCATTTCTGAGTTAAAAAGTAAGAAAATCAGCTAAAATAGGGCTTCATTTCCATTGTCACAACTTTAACAACTCAAAAATCAGAACTTATATTTAGTCTACAAATAAGCATTTGTGAAAGACACAATATTTAGTAATACATATCAACATAGACTATTTAACTGTGTTGTTTTTAATGGTTCTATACATCTAAGATAAAAAGTTTACAATATTGTAAAGTCAAATATTTTTCCTCTTGACCTCACACATTTAAGGTATAAGGTCAAATGAGGTAATGTATTTAAGTATGTGTAATTTACATAAATTAATGTATATTTAAGTAATATATTTAAATGTGCTTTGCAAACTGAAATGTTGCATAAATGCTAGCTATTGTTATAGTTGCTATTTCCATTATAGTATTATTGTTACAATTTGAAATGACTTTTTAACTCCTTAAATTTTATTTCCTATAGCTTGGACAATAGGTACAAGGAGGACTTAAAGCACTTCTTAAATATCAGCAATGTATCAGACGCTAAACTAGATATGAGGACAGAAAGAAAAACCGATTAAAACAGTTCTGGACTTCAAGAACTTACATTCTATATGAATGAAAATAACATGTTTGAGAGATAAGGAGAGTGGACTCCAAAGTCTCAATTCCATTACCAATACCAGTATTGATTGTTTTGTTTGTATGATACAATGCAAAGGATTCCTCTAATTTCTATGGCGAAGGGGTTAAGCATTAAGCAAAATCATTTAAATGTTTTATTATTATTATAGTTGTACATTATATTATTATAGCTCTATATTACATATCATAGTTATAATACATATTATTATTGTAGATTTTATTCATTAATAAAAATATTTTTTTTTAAAAATTGTGCTTTCTTCTCTCATCTCAGAAATGATACTATGGAAAGAATGTTTTGTTTGCAGTCAGATGCCCTAAGCTTGTATCTCAGCTTTGCTATTTGCTACCTATGTGATCTTAGACAAGTCACTTATCTTCTCTTAGGCCTCAGTTTCCTAATCTATAAAATGAAAGGGTTGGATTGGATGAAATCTCAGTTCTCTTTCAAGTCTAAATCTGTAGTACTCCATGGAAAGTATGTTTCAGAGTCTTGTTGGAGTTGACCAGGGTTTGCTACTTATCCATGTCTTATTGATGGACTGAACACCTTTTGGGTCTCTAGACCTTGGGTTGGTTACTGATTAGACCACTCTGTCTAGGTGATTCATGTAATAGGCACCCTAGGATTCTATTACAGCAAAAATAAACAAGGTTCACTCTCAGCTAAGGAGAAATGAATATGAAAAAAATGGATTGATATTCAATAGATGCAAACGTCCATCCTATGGATTGATTAAGAACTGACTGACCTCAGCTATAGACAATCCAAAGTTGATGCTTTCCTCTGAACATTTTCCAATATTCACTGGCCATGAATGGATGAGAGAGCTTTAAGAGAGATCCATCTCAAGTTGATGCTCTGTAATAATCTCTAAGTCTCTAGGCTCTGGATGCACCACTAATTAAGATTCTTGAGTCTTATACCATTGAAAGAAGTACCCACATTGATAAGGTCAGAGGGCCATCAAAGAATGAACAGTGCCTAAAACAACATTGTGTGTTCTTTGGGATCTGGTTTCCCAGGTGAGCAAACTCCCTCTACTAATGCAGGTCAGCACCTCATCAGTTATCTTTACCCTTACCTTGCCACTGGACTCTGATAACTCTGGAGGAGAGAGTGAGGTTGATGATTTTGCATAGCTCTGCCTCATTTCAATTCAATTCATGCCCAAGTCAAGACATCATGATGTCGTTGGTCCTCTTTGAAAACTAAGGACAACACAAAAAACTGAGAGTTGCCTGAAGGGTTTAAGTGATTTGCTCAAAATCACAGTTAAGATATGTCAAAGGCAGGATTTCATTCAGTCTTTCTTCCTTCAAGGTCAGTTCTCTATCCATCATACCACATAGTCTCTCTCTATGTAAAGGAGGCAACGAACAAAATGTCTATCGAGCTGACTCTGACACTTTCACATGGTGCTAAGCACTGAAATGCATCATGCCGCCTTTGCTAATTGTTTTCAACTCGATAATAGCAAAAACAATAATGACGATAAAAAACTCACATTTACAAAAAATATGTGTACGCATGAGGAAGAGGGGAAAAGATTAAGTAACTTTGCCCATAGTCACCCTGCTTTTAAGTTCCAGTTAAGATCCGAACCCAGGTCTTCTGACTCCTTGTTCAGTGTTCTTTCCATTTATGATGTTTATCATTGAGAAAAATCTTTTGGAGGAAGCATCTCTCTGACTTCTCTCACTAACTAATGTCCAGTGGCTGCTCTGGTGAATTTAATGATGTTCACATTTGTTAGATGCTTCTATCAGCTAGCCCCAGCGTAGCCACCTCAACAGTCTGCTTTCTTTGTGATCCATGGGAGGCCTTGCTGAAAGCCCTGGCTGAAAAACACTAGACTCAGCACTCTGGTGAAAGAAAACAGAACTTCATTTGAGGGGTGACAAAAACAATTTTTCAGAACTTTATCTTTCCCCTTGGACCTGTGTAGTCTTTCCTATGTCCTCTCTAAGTCCACTGGATCACTGGAAAATGTGGACCCATAATGCCATCTTTGGAAGCTGTGGCTCAGTTCTGCAAGAAATTCATTGGGACATTCTTGTGGTTGGGCAGTAAACAATCACTTTATGTGTGCATTTCAAAGATAAGCAGCTAAATCACAAGAATGCACTTTTTGGTTTCCCTTGCTGGGAAAAAAATTTGAGTCCTTCATAAACAGTTATCTGCCCATACTAAATACATATTAAATCCAGAGGTTGTACTTTGAAAAGTTTCATCAGACAGTAGAATCCTGAAAGCTGGGGTGGAAAACATATGGTAATTTTGTTACAAATTTTCAATGGTTTCTTGGTAGAACTAATAAAATTATTTTGAATATTATGGTTTAATTTAGAATAGACTCATATGCCTAGACTGTTGGTATACTGTGTATGGAAATAATAACAGTTATCACTCATTCAATAAATATATAGGGGGCCCATGTAGTCAGAGAAGTTTTAAGTTTGTTAAAGATTAAAACTTACTAACATTTTTAGTTTATTAAATCTTAAAACCACACTGAGACTTTTGGGTCATGCTTTATATTAAGTGACATTTATGTATGAAACCATATACTAAATGCTGGGGAGAATAAGGAATGAAAAAGATCTAGTGACAGCCTTCAGGGAGCTTATGGTAATGATAACTTGCATCATCATTATCCTATAAAAGTGACTTAGAGTTTTCAATATTACTGATGATAACGGTATTAGGTCTGGAAGGAACCTTTGTGAATGTCAATGCTTATCACATTAGTCTAGAGGTCTGTGGCACATTTGCCCACTTACATCAGAGCTAGACCTCTATCCTACTTCAGTCTTCTTCTCTACCTGTTTATGCTGAACATCAAAGGTAATTTACAAAGGCGTAATTGTATAGAAGCAGTGTGACATATTGTAAAGAGGTCTGGTTTTGAAGTTAGGAAGACCTGACCTTACTTCTGACCATGGGTGAACATAGTGTTTTAACCTTGTTCACACTCTATGGATGCCTTTGGGGGGGAGTTTCTCATTAGAAATTCTCTATACTAATGAAATCATATATCTAATTGAAAATAATCTATATATAGCTCTTAATCATGATATTATAGGCAACTAATAAAGAGAAATGACAACTACATCAATACCACCTTTGTCCTTCCAACCTATACAACCTTCCTTGAGTCCAAGGACCTCAATCCCATTTTCTGTAAGTAAACTCCAAACTAGCAAGCTCAGGGCTGGTGATGAGTTAATGGAGGGGACTCAAGAATTCAAGTCCTTCTGTTGATTTCTATCTCTTTCAAGGTGGTTTGGACTTGACTCTGCTCACAGTGTGATTCAGGTATCATGGGTTTTCTCAAGTAGATTCCAGGTCATTTCTCGTGGAATCATTTATTTGCACCTCTGCCCCCTTTCATATCAGCAAATGTGAGATAAATATGAAGACCTTTTTTTCTTTCTTTCTATAGGACACAAAAGGCCTAGTACTGTTCAAGAAGCTGGAAAGGAAGAACATGAAGCTTCCTCTTGGCCTGGTGCCATTTCCATAAGACTCTACCTCATACTCAGTTCATACCCTTTTTCAGGATGCCCATCTTTTGGTTCCTTCTTTCATTCTTTGGCTGCCTTGTTGAGCAGGATCCATGGCCTTAGTTCATTACCAGGTAGGTTACATATAAATGTGTGTGTGTGTGTGTGTGTGTGTGCAATTAGCCCACAAATGATCATAAGTGTAGTGGATATGCCCAAGTATACCTCCAGAGTTTCTTTCCCTTTGACTATCTCCTGAACAAGGTGGCATTCTCCTTGACTTAGTACCAAATACATCTCTGATAGAGTTTAAAATTTTTTTCTTCTCTCTCTCTCTCTCTCTCTCTCTCTCTCTCTCTCTCTCTCCCTTCCTTCCTTTTTTGCAGCAGAATAAACTCACTTGAGCTATTGAGCTTTGTCTTTAAAAGTAGATGGGGATCCACAAGGAAAAGACAGAAGGGAAACACACAGAAGCTTACACAGAGAGAGGCCTCCTGTGCATTTACTTGGCTTCTCTAGGGAGCCATAAGCAGCTATGACTGGTGCCAGATGGAGATGCAGAAAGAGAGGTGATCCTCCATGAGAAAGAGGAAAGGTATTTGAAACCTCTATGAGATTAAGTTAAAGAGGAGACAGAGATACTCAGCCTTATTCAGATCTGGAGAGAGCTCCATGGAGCATACTATCTATCAATAGAACCCAAAAGGGAAAAGATTGCTATGGCAGGGGACTGAGGAAAAGTCAGGACCTATCCCTTTTTTTTGATACTGTCAATCAAGTGGATTATAAAGATCCAGACAGATGGTGAGGTAGTCCAGAGCATAATATTGCTCAGTATCCACCAGAAAGGGGAGGAGATATGAATGGTATGTATAGAGAAACCATGGGGGTTAAGGCTGAGAAAGTAGGTTGAATCCTAGTCCTAAAGGAGCTTGAGTGCCAGGCTAAGGAGTTTGGACTTAATTGAGCAGATAGCGGGAAGCCACTAAAGTGTTTCAAGTGACAAAGTCAGTGCTATGTTTAAAGAAAATGAAGTCAGTAGCCTCTGATCACACGGAACTAATGTGAAATGTTCAAGGTGTATGAAATCATTTTTTAAAATGTTTAATTAATGTTCTTTTAAAAACTATTGAGGTTACATACTCATGACACTAGATCCCCAGTAACACTGTCCCTGGTATCACAGTACAGTTAGCAAAAGAAATCAACATGTTGGCCATGTCTGATAGTGTGCGCTTCATTCTGTACCTTTACTGGGCCAGCTCTTTGCCGATCTGTAGAAGGCGTAGTTCTCTGTTAGCCTTCTGAAGTTGTAATTGGTCACTGCACTGAGCAGAGTTCTACGTTTCTTTTTTACTTAAAAGTATTTTTTCTCAATTACACATAAAATAGTTTTTAACATTCATTTTTTAAAAATTTGAGTTTCAAATTCTCTTCTTCCTTCCCTCCCTCTCTCTCCCCACTCCGCTACCTTTCAAAGCTGCTTTTCTTTACATTGTATAAATTGTTTTTCTGGCTAAACTTGTTTTTGAGTAACTGAAATGACATTTGACAGGTTCCCTAATAACAGTCCCTTAGCAAATGGCATCACATGGACTGATCTATGCAAGTGTCCTAAATGTGCTTTGAGACATTGTGTGTACCTCTAAAATGAGTGGTGTTAAAAAATAGAATTTAGAAAGATGAAAGAATTTAGAAACATTGAAAGAATGTGCTTATTGCAGGATTTTCCAGATTAAGTACAATTTAAGTTTTTAGTTACTTTAGCAAATATCTTTTGTACTAGTTGGGCAAAGGATTCAAGGGGCAACTAGGTGATATGGTGGAAGGAGTGCCAGGCCTGAAATCAGGAAGACTCATTTTTCTGAGTTCAAATCTGATCTCAGGCACTTACTGTCTGAGTGACCCTGAGCCAATCACTTAACCCTGTTTGCCTCAGTTTCCTCACCTGCACAATGAGCTGGAGAAGGAACTAGCAAACCACTCCAGTATCTTTGCCAGGAACACCCAAATGGGGTCACAAAGAATTGGACATGACTGAACAACAGGCAAAGAATTCAACAGCGCTTAGAAGATATTTTATTACATAAATGCTAGATAGAAAGAAGTTTGTGCTTCTGAGTTTTCAAAATTCTCTTCTCTATACTTAGCCCTTATGAACTGGTCAATGCCTCTCATTTATTTACCCCCTAAACCAGCATTCTCAGAATCTTAAGCTCTTCTCCTTTTCTAGGTCTTCTATTTTTACTAGGAGGGGTTAGGCATCTCTGCTTTTGCTCAGATATTTTGAAGATTTCCAGAATCAGCATCCCATGTACTTCTCCCACTACCACTTATCCACAACAGAGGTAATTTAGCTGTGTGCTTTGAGGGGGAAAAAGGCCTTTGATTGCCCTGCAACCTGGCTGCATTCCAGTTTCCTTGCAGGATGATTAAATGTGCCTTCATCCCCCTCTAAAGTTTAGGAAAGCTTAAATTATTGGCATTATCAGGCTCAGAAAATTTAGGGCCCAGATAATGACAAGCTATTTCTACCTCCAGACAGAACCTACTGCAAAGAGACCTTGCAACAACTGTACAGTAGAGATAGAGATCTAAAACAATAAGTATAATATACACGACTGAAAGGATCTCAGTACACCATTCCTTTCCTCCTATCTCTTGTCACTTCCTCTCCTCCCCTCTGACCTTTCTAAACATCCAGATATTTATTTTCATTTTCATTTAGCCACATGTGGGGCCTTGTAGTTCACTCAGCCCTGCCAGCCACTTTATCCAAGCCAGTCTAGGCCCCCTGAAGAGCATAAGTAAAGATTTTGAGACAGAAGGACTTTAAAAAAAGGGAGACACAAAGAAAGAGCAAAAAATGAGGCTATTTAACTACCAGAGATTATAAAACTAGAGCCCTATAAACTACATGGAGGTATTTGGTTATTATGGTATGAGTCACAGTCGTTACTCATTAGAGTGTGAAAAAAGATGCTGGAGACTGCAGGTTTCTTCTAAGTGCTTGTTTGAAAAACAACCCTCTTTATTTTTTTTTTTTACTCATTTTTAAAAATTTTAGTTGTATTTTATTTTTCCCAATCACATGTCAAGATAAATTTTAGCATTCATTATCCCAAGATTTTGAGTTCCAAATTTTTCTCCTGCCCTTTCCTTCCCTATTCCTAAAATGGTAGGCAATTTGATATAGTTGTACATGTGCTATCACATTTCCATATTTGTCACAGTTGTGAAAGGAGAAACAGATCAAAAGGAAAAAAAAACACACCAAAAAGAATGAAGTAGGTGAAAAAAGTATGCTTCCATCTGCATTGAGTTCATCAGTCCTTTTTCTAGGTGAGGATGGCATTTTCCTTCATGAGTTCTTTCTACTTGTCTTGAATCATTGTGATGCTGAGAAGAGCTGAGTCATTCACAGTTTATCATCACGTAAAGTTGCTGATGCTGTATGCAATGTTTTCCTAGTTCTGTTCATTTTACTTCAAATCAGTTTGTACCAGTCTTTCCATGTGTTCTGAAATCTGCCTGTTTCTCCTTTCTTATTGCACAATAGTATTCCATTGCATTCATATACCACAGCTTGCTCACCCATTCTGCAAATGGGCATCCTCTCAATTTCCAATATTTTGCCAACATGAAAAGGGTTGTTATAAATATTTTTGTATGTATAGGTCCTTTTCCATTTTTTGGGACACTGATTTAGTGCTAGTATTGCTAAATCAAAGGGTATGCCAAGTTTGGTTGCTCTTTGGGGATAGTTCTGTATTGCTCTCCATAATGGTTGGATCAGTTCACAACTCCACCAACAGTGCATCAGTGTTCCAATTTTTCCACATCCTCTCCAACATTTATCATTTTCATTTTTTGTCATATTAGCAAATCTGCTAAGTGTGAGGTGGTACTTCAGGGTGGTTCTGATTTGTGTTTCTCTACTCAAAAAAGATTTAGAGCACTTCTTCCTATGCCTATAGATAGCCTTGATTTATTCATCTGAAAACTGCCTGTTTATAGCCTTTGATCCTTTATCAATTGGAGATTGGCTTGCATTCTCAAAAGCTTGACTTTGTTCTCTATATATTTGAGAAATTTTCCCTTTATCAGCGACACAATTACTTTAAAGATTGTTTTCCAGCTTTCTGGTGTTTTGCGAGTGTAACTAGGGTTTGCCTGTTTGCCTGGGGCTCTTCTGAAACACTTAGTGGTTCTTGGAGCTGGAGTCTCCCTAATGTCTAATGCCCTGGCTGGGATGCTTCCTCTCCAGGACTACATTCCTCTTTTACCCATGAGTGAGATAGAACTTTCTTGTAAACCTTCCAAGTTTCTTGGACTAAAAGATTATTTCAACCTGTCTTTTTGCTGGTTCTACTGTTCCAGAATTTGTTTTGGGGTGCTATTTTGGGGTTGTTTGGAGACAAATATGGGAGAGTGTAATGTTAATTATGCTAATGAGGGTTAAAGATCTTCCCCATCCATTAATGGGCCTGCCCTCTGAGGGAAGCTTGATTAGGAGAGATTTATTCTGTTAATTTCTAATGAGGCCGTGGTTCTCTAGGGTTGTAATGCTCTCTGGATCTGAAAAGTGTATAAAGACTCTGAGGGGAGGTTGTACTTTGGGGCTTACTCATTGGAAGTGCTTGTTTGGCCAGATGAGACGCTGGGCAGCCACTAAGGAGCCCCCTGGCTTTGAAAACCCAGATGTTGGATTGTCAGACAGGTGGAACTGTCTGTCCATGATGTATATATTGCTTATGGTCAGAGAGCTGGAAGTCCTGTCTGTTGATCTTCATTTCTCTGTTTGTATTTTCCCTAAAGTACAGGGTGCTGATTTTCCCCCCTAAATTAAGTGAATGATATATGTGCTTGACTAAAGTAATTGTTTACCCTCAAAAGTTGCTTTCCTTTTAGAAAAGCAGACCTAAGAACATGTACAGCAGGCCTTCCTGTATATGTTGGGGTTACAGAGAGTTACAGCAATTTATTGCTTACTCCACCATCTTAGCTCTCGGACAATAACCCTCCTTTTAAAAATATTTATATATCTTCCAACTCAGATCCTTTCCCACTTGCCTTACCTAGGTAGCCCTTGATTTTGAAGTAAGTGAACTTTTCTCTTGTTAACCCAAAACTCTCTCTTAGTAGCTACCTAGATCTGTAGCCTCATTTAAGGATATAGATGCTGGCTATAAAATACAGGACACCAGCAACAGGGAACTCTTCTTAGACTCAGATTAGAGAATTAGTTTTCCAGTTTCAATCAGAAGTTACAATAATTAGGTCCAGGTGGAGCAAACGTGACTAGTCTCTAAGGGGGTATCTTTTGGGAACCTGGTTAGGGAGAGGCCTTGATGATGGGTTAAAAGTCAATCTCTGCCAATACGTTACTTACTGTCATCTCAATGTTTGTAGGCCCTCTGTTAAGGTCTTTTCAGGCTCAGTGAGAAGCTATCCCTCCCTAATTCCCATGTCTCTGCCTGGTCCTATGCTTTTTAGCTCATCACTTCCAAAATCAACTCCTTGTACCTTTTCTTTCCAACTATTTCTCCATTCTGCTTTGTGCTATGGCCAAACTGGGCTCTAAAGTTCTTCATATCCTCACATCTATCAAAACAATGTCTACGAAATGATGCTTCTCTTTACATTTAAAACTGATTTATCAATTTGGATTGGAAGACAGGGATTAAAGTCTGCTCAGTTATTAAAAGTTTTCTATGCTCAAAAGCTACATGCTGAAGATACAGAAATGGAGAAAAGACAAAGTCCTTGTCCTCAGCTAGGTGATGCAGTGGATAGGGCACTGGACCTGGAGTCAGGAAGACTTAAGCTCAAATAGAGCCTCAGATACTTACTAGCTGTGTAACCATGGGCAAATCACTTAAACTAAGGTTTCCTCATCTGTAAAATGGGGATAATAAATGTACCTATGTCATGGGCTTGCAAGAATCAAACAAAGTAAGGGAGAGAGAGAGAGAGAGAGAGAGAGAGAGAGAGAGAGAGAGAGAGAGAGAGAGAGAGAGATGGAGAGGGAGGGGGAGGGGGAGGGAGAGAGAGGAGAGAGAGAGAGAGAGAGATGTTGTTTTTACAGAAAGAATCAACAAAACTTGGCAGCCAGACGGACGGGAGAATAAACAAGAGTGAAGGGTTAAAGCAGTATAGAAAAGTAGAAGAATTTTCAGAGAACCCTTGTAACTTTACAGCTTTATAATCAGAGAGCATTATCAATGTTTTCTCAGTCCTATGTGTTACATTTAAGCAAGTATCATCATTTTTGTTTCTTTACATTCTATTTATTTTACACTTACAAGATGCAACCATTCATAATAGTAGGAGATAGGATGCTATGCACATGCACATAGTTTGGGTGTAGTAATATTTGCTTTGATTGAACAGCTAAGCCAGACCAACCTTTGACCCTATAGTATAGTTCTTTAGAGAACAGATCATTTGATTATATTTCTTTTTCTCAAAACACCTTTAATAGTACACACTTTTAGGACTTGGGACTTCTTTCGAACTTTTAATCATATCTTTACATGGAGCCCAACACCAGTAGATCATTGTTTAAGCAATATAGTCATATCTTTTATTTTTATATCACTTTCTATTGTAACGTCGTTCTCCCATCCTCTAATTAACAAGCTAGCCTTCATAATGGAGAATATAAACAAGGGGAAAAATAAAACAGTTTAGGCAAATCATCCAACACACCAATGGAGTTGAACAGTATATGCAATATTCACAGTGATCTATTTTAATTCCACTTTTTGTACTCTCTTCCTCCATGTATCTGAATAGAGACTTTTCCCTCTTTCCATACCTTTCCACATGTTCTTGACTTTTGATCTAGGTGTAATGTTTGAATTTCTCCCTGACCAGGAAGACCTTAAAGCCCCATCTACTATAGGAATACTACTATCAAGAGCTAGTCACAATATACATACCTGCATATGTAGGCATGTATGTCTTCATCTTTTTTTGCCGAGGAAGACCGTGCCATCAGAGAAATAATGACATGACTTGCACTTGACTTTTGAGTGAGGGAGGGCTGTGCAGGTCACCAGCCTCATTTCTCCTTCAGAGCCATCTGAATTCAGTGACCACATATTCATCAGGATGACTGGAGATGATCCAGGATGAGGCAATTGGGGTTAAGTGACTTGCCCAAGGTCACACAGCTAGTGAGTGTCAAAGGTCTGAGGTAAGATTTGAACTCAGGTCCTCCTGACTCCTGCACTTACCACCACAAAGAGAAGCACTATCTATCCACTGCACCACCTAGCTGCCCTTATAGGTATAAAACAATTATAACTGAAATTTGCTTTACCCAAAGTAGTTGCCTTGTGATATGACTTAAGGGATTGTTCTACTTCCAAATCTTTCTAATTAATCTTGTTGCAGTGCCTTCAATACTCAGATTATTCAGGCCTTTGGTTTTAAAAATGCAAATGTTAAGTGTACATCTTCAGGAAGTCATTAGCAGACACTAACACCTTAGTTTAGTTTACGAGAATAACCCTAGGGAGGTTAGACTCCCAAAGGAATAGGATTTAGAAAAATTTTAATGAAGGTGGAAGGGAGGGAATGTTCTGAAGCTCAGTAGAGTCTGCGTAGCCATAATCTCTAAGATCCTTTCCTATTCTAAATCAGGTGTTTCTCTATGACCCTGTATGAGGACCTGTGTTCCAATAAAGGGTGGGGGTCCAGAAAAAGACAGATGAAAGGAAAGGAGATGCCTCAAAGAACAATTTCTCTTGTTTTGTAATTTCCCTTAGAAGCAGCCTAATTTGTTAGCAGTGCCAAGTTCATTCTATCTTTGCCCTTATTCCCCCATTAAGGGTTAAACAAGTCACATTAAAAAGAATTTGAGGCTTATAGTTCAGAGCTATGGAAGTCAGACATCACTGTAGTAATCGATTCTCTTCATTTCAACCCACTGTTTTGAAAAGTCACTAGAATACAGGACTTAAGTTCTAGTCTCAGATCTGCCACTTCCCAGCTATGTAACTTTGGGGTACACAATTTATCCTTTTTAGTTTTAGTTTTCTCATCTATTAAAAATGAGCTCAGAATTGAGCAGTAGATCAAGACAGATCACATTTGGGAATTTTAGAGTACTTTGAAGGCTCATAAGTTTCTTGGCAATACAAAAACTCATTCTTTTAACACTGATGTACTTGGAGTGATACTATATCACTACAATTCATCGGAGACCACAATATTAGAAGAATTAAAATGACTAAAAACCCAAAATGAAGTGAAAAGATTCATGGTGGGTTACAAAAAAGCTGGTGTGTGCTTGAAGGATCAGAAAAATCATTAGCAGGAATGTAAGTCAAAGGCTTTTAAAGAACTTCACAAAGTGGCCCCAATTTCTCTTTCCAGAATTTTTGTACATAGCATACTCCCTTTCCCATAATCTGTAGTCTAAACAGGTCCTCATATAGGCTACTCTATCGCCCATCTATGTATGTTTGCACCAACTATCCACCATTCTTTGAATCCTTCCCTCCTCACCTCCATCTCATAGAATTTCTCACTTCCTTCAAGACTTGACTCAAGAACCACCTTCTATACAATGTTCTTCTTGACTCCTTCAGCCCATCTACTAGTGCCCTAACTCTCTATCTTGCACTATTATGTACATAATAATTCTATATGAATGAATATATTCTGAATGTAACAGATATGTTTGGTCCATAAATTCTGCATATAAGAGAAAGTCTCATGTAACAAGAAACTAGCTGATGAGTCTAGTCCCTATGAACATGAGTAGGGTGCCACTGGTTCAGTTCTCCACATGGATGAGTCTGGGTACTCTCCTTCTTCCAAAAAATCATAATGATATGTAATAGAAGTGCCTTGGAGAAACTTTGAAGCATGCATAGACATTCTATAACTGGTTTTGGTCTGTTAACCATCTATCAACTATCAGTCTCTTTGATTAGCTGCAGTTGTGTAACTATAACTGGAGGTACCTTCAAAAGACATTAATCAACCTTGGTTTTGGTCTCTTTCCTTGGCTTTCTTTTATATTAACATTCAAATTCTTTTCTGAATATTTTATTTTCCCCCAATTGCATGTAAAAACAAATTTTAACTTTCATTTTTAAAACTTTGGAGTTCCAAATTCTCTTCCTTCCTCACTCTCCACCACCATCATTGAGAAGGAAGCAATTTGATATAGGTTATACATGTGTAGTCATGCAAAACAGATTTCCATATTAGTCATATAGACAAAAAAAATCTCAAGAAAAATAAAGAAAGCTAAAAAAAAGTATGCTTCAATCTGTTCCTTCTCTGCGGATGGACAGCATTCTCCATCAGAAGTCCTTTAGAGTTGTCTTGGATCACTGAATTTCTAAAAATTTGTCTGACATCTTTTTCTTTTCTTTTTATTGTTATTCTGTTCCAAGTTCTCTTCTTCCTTTCACCCCTCCTTACCTATCGAGAAGGCAAGAAATACAATGGCGATTATACATATGAAGTCATGCAAAACATATTTCACATTAGTCATGTAGAAAAAAGTAAGAAAAAGTGAAAGAAAATATGCTTCAGTCTGCATAGGAATTTATCAGCTCTCTCTTTGGAGGTGGACAGCATTTCATCATGAATCTCTTGGAAACATCATGGACAATATTGCTATTACTATGTTCAATGTTCTTCTAACTCTGCTCACTTCACTTTGCATCAGTTCATATAAGTCTTCCCAGGTTTTATCTGAAAAACCATTCCCTTCATCATTTCTTACAGCACAATAATATTCCATCACAATGACACAATGCAGCTTTTTTAGCCATTCCTCAATTGATGGACATCCCCTCATTTTCAAATTCTTACCACCACAAAGAGAAGCACTATAAATATTTTAGTAATATGTGTTCTTTTCCCTTTTTTTTTGCGGGGTGTGTGTGGGAGCAGGCCTGGGAGGGATATTACTGTGTCAAAGGGTGTACATACTTTTACAGCCCTTTGGGATAGTTCCAAATTGTTCTTCAGAATGGCTAGACCAGTTCACCACCAACAATTGATTGATTAAACTATTGTTTAAATATGATTTAGAGCATTTTTAAAATATGACTACATACAGTTTTGATTTCTTCATTGAAAAACTGCCTGTTCATATCCTTTGAGAATTATCAATTAGGGAATGACTTACATTCATATAAACTTGACAGAAGTTCTTTATATATTTGAGATATGATGCATTTATCTAACTGTCTATAATATTTTTTCTCACAATAATGTTTTCTTTCTAATCTTCCATTGGTTTTATTTGTATAAAAATGCATTGGTTTTATTTGTATAAAATATACGTTGGTTTTATTTGTACAAAATTTTCTAACATAATGTAATTGAAATTATCCATTTTATACATCACAATGCTCTCTGTCTCTTGTTTATTTATAAATTATTTCCTTATCTATAATTCTGATAGGTAATAAGTTCCAAATTCTTCTAATTTTTCTATGACATCTCCATTTATAATCAAGGTCATTTATCCATTTTGAGTTGATCTTGCTAACTGGTGAAAGATGGAAGCATAGAATTTAAGATAAAATGAAACAAGGTGATTTAAAAATTTTATAGGGCTATACAAAGACAAGATTTATATAATATAGCTATTATTATATTTTAAACCTTGAGAAAATATAATTATTTAGACTAACAATTCACTAAATAGTAATCAAACATGACATAATAACACTACTTATTTTTCTTTTGTTGGAGCTCCCAGAATATCAGGCATCTGACTTCAAAACTTCAGGAACTGGTAATTTTGCCATATGAATACTTCCTCCACCAATGCAGATTACAACCTCTCTATGTTTAGTAGATGGTCTTTGAAAGTTGATGTGACCAAAATATATATCTACCCCCTCTAGCCAATCAGGTGAAGGACCTTTTAGAACTTAACTGGGTTGGTCTTTGGATAGCAGACATGGACACCCTATTGTTTTTACTGTTGATTTGTTTCAGTTGCATCTGACTCTTTGTGACCCCATTTGGGGTTTTCTTGGCAAAGATACTGGAGCGATTTGCCATTTCCTTTTCCAGCTCATTTTATAAATGAGGAAACGGAGGCATACAGGGTTAAGTGACTTAGCCAGGATCACACAGTTAGTAATTGTATGAGGCCAGATTTGAAGTCAGAAAAATGTCTTCCCGATTCCAGCAGTGAAACTTTATCCATGACACCACTTATCTGCTTATCTCTATTACAATTTTCCAAAGTTGCTTTGAACTTCTACTCTTTAAGGCTTCTGTCAACTTGCTTTGTGCACTTGGCCACAAATTAGAGAAAGTCTCTAACTCTATGTTGCAAGTCTTTTGTCTCAGTAATTACTTAGTTACTCTTTCCTTTTCATAAATTTGAATTCATGTAACATAAATTAACATTTATGCTTCAAGATAAATTATAATCACTTGTTTATCCTCTCTCGAGAGTGAAAAGACTTACCAACCAATTATTCATATTTAAAATCAAAACAAAAAATCGAAAACTGATTTGTAAAAAGACTTGGTTACTTTCCTGGAGCTCACACAGAAAACAACAGCAGATGAAAACTCAGAACTCACAGCTTTTTGTCAATTATCTGCTTAAACAACTGGAATCATGGTGCCTCCAATTTTTTCTTTTTAAAATAGTTATAGAGCACAGCTAAGTGAAAAACATTCTAGTGGCATGTTGGGATTGATATGGGAAAAGAAGAAGAGACAAAAGTTTTCATTAATTGATTTATATTCCAGTCTTAGGGCTAGAAGGGTTGAAAGGTTATTTTGAAAAGTAGAACTAAATTAGGCCATAAAGGAAAATTATCTTGTTCTCTCTTCAGAGGCAAGGGATTGCAAGTTATTCTTTTCACATTTATTTTTCTCCTAGTTTCCCTTTTATTTTTAGATAAATATGAGTCAGAGGAGGCAGAAGTAATTTTTAGAAATTCTCTCTCTTCCCACTCAACAGACCATATGCTTTATGGGAGCAGACTTTGTCCTTTTTCATATGGTTAGATTGAAAACTGAAAAAAATCAGCTAGTTATAAAATAAAGTCTAGGATTAGATCAGAATTTGGAACACAAAGGCTTCGTTGACAATAAAATGACTAAACAAATACTTGGGTGCATATTGAGGCTGTTCTTCCCTTGACCATTGAGACACTACTGCCATGATTCCATGAAGGTATTTGCATTGTGGGGAAAGTTATGGGAACCATTTTGTTCTCCTAACAACACATTTCACAATTACTGACAAATTTAGTTTCAAAACATGGTTGGCCAGGTGCTTTTCAAAACTCAGTTTATAGAAATTCCATTTGTTTTCCAATAGCAACATTTCACACTTAGACTGCTTCATATTTACCAAATATCAAAATCCTCATAGGAGTCCTATGAGGTAGATAGTACAAGTACTTGTCGTTTTTTAGTAATTTTTTCAGTTGTGTCTGACTCTTTGTGATCTTTGTTGGGGTATTCTTGGCAAAGATACTGGAGTAATTTGCCATTACTTTCTCCAGCTTATTGTACAGATGAGGAAACTGAGGCAAGCAGGATTAAGTGACTTGCCCAGGGTCACTCAGATAGTAAGTATCTAAGGCCAGATTTGAACTCAGGAAGATAAATCTGTTAGATTTTAGGCCCTGCAACTCTCTCCACCACGTCATTTTGCTGCTCTGTACAAATACTACTAGGCCCAGTTTACAAAATGATGAGACCAAGGCTGAGAAAGATAAATGTCTGGTCCCATGGTATGTGGCTAATAGGCAGTCAAATTGAGATTTGAATTCATGTCTTCTATTTTAAGTCTACTATTCTTTATATAATGCTTATATGCATTTGTCTCAGGATCATTGATTTCTAACTTTGCTAGGTCAAGAAAAAAACAAACACCTGATTGCAGAAAAGATGCTATAAATGTCATAAATGGAATACATTCTCAGGAAAATTGAACAAGCATGGAACAAATTGACAGTATTTAGCATCATTTTGATGACATTTACTTGGATAGAATCCAAAGGTTAGTGTTATGGTTAGAATGGGTTCCTCCTTCTTGAAAGTGTTCAAATATGTTGCCGTAGGGATTCCTTTCATGTGTGGATTGGACTAGGGGGTCACTGAGGTTGCTTCTGATTCTCTAATTCTGTGATTTTCCATTTCTGTTCATCACAGCCAACATCCATTAATTTCCAATGATATTTGGCTTTTAGAGAGAACAGAATGGTGTACTCCCTACTCTAGTGGAAGAGTGCTGATCTATGTGTCAGGAGACAGAGTTCTAGTCCCGACTCAGTCACTGATCCACTGTGTGACCTTATATCACTTTTGTTTTCTGGGCCTCAGCTTTGTCATCTGTTAGATCAGGTAATCTCTGTGCCTGTTTTCAACTCAGTATAAGATTTTGCATTCCAATATCTCTGTAGAGCAAAAGAATTAGGTCAAGCTCTTGGAGTATGTTGTAACAATATTTGACTTGGACCATGGCTCTATGCTTCTTTTCCCCCTATCAACAGCCCTCCACTTTATTTCTTCCAGCTACCAGCTGGATTTTTTTTTCCAGCATAAAAATGACTATAGCACTGCAAGATATTATTGAAAAAAGGGATTCACTCCAAAAGTAATCTGAGCCAACAATGTTAGAAATGGAAAGAGCTAGTACATTTTGTCCTGGAAAAATCCCAGAGCTGGCCATTTATACTGCCTACCTAGTGCCCTAGCCACTTGTGACCCCTGGATTTCAAGTGGGAAGGAAAAATTGGTCATTTTTACATGTTTCTAACAACATGATTGACAGTTTCTGGGCATCTTTAAATATCATTCCCTTCAAAATGTAGATGATGGTTACACTGTTATGCTATAGTTTGTGGCTTGTGCAAGTAATTTAGTAAAAACTTTGGATTTCTCTTGTGTGCGTATTGGTTGAAATGATTGGAATACTTCTGTGTTTACATACACTTTTCACAGCTAGAAGTGACTAATCATACAATACCTTTTATTTCAAGGATTCAGAGATTTCACTGACGTAAGTACTCCCTTCACCATCACAAATTGAAACTCTTCCTCCCCTTAGAATGGTCATTATAAACTGCTATTGTTGAAAAAATATCATCACTACATCGCCAACTTTCTGGGGCTAAGAATCATACTCTTATTTTAATGCAGTCCAAAGTAAAAATACCAAACTCGTGTAGTAGCTTGTTCTAATTCCTTTCTGGTAGCTGGATATTATTTTGTGCGTTGACTGAGAATTCAAAAATCAAAAGCAAAAGCTGAAGATGATAAAATCTAGACAGAGATCATCTCAAGTTACCTTTCAGTCACCGGATAGACGAGAAGCGGTCCACATAATGTTTTTCCTA
>JAQQSK010002825.1:0-85000 GCA_028658325.1 Potorous gilbertii | reverse complement strand
ATGCAGCAATATTAATAAATATAAATTCTGGAACATGACTCTTGACCAGAAAGTATGTCAAGAAATGGACTCTTGAATTTTTCTAACCTTGTTAGTTTCCTTGGGTAGTTCAACTATTTTGATGCAGCTGGTCACGTTTTCAGACCTCCCCATGGGAACAATTGCTTTAAATTACATTAAAAGTTCAGAAGCTTGTATAGACATGACAGAGCAAGGAGTATAACTTCATAGATGTTCTAAATCTTTGACTGAATGCGGGGTCTCTGAGAGTCCTGTGTCCCTTGCCCTTGAAAA
Organism: Potorous gilbertii; assembly: GCA_028658325.1. Classification (NCBI taxonomy): domain Eukaryota; kingdom Metazoa; phylum Chordata; class Mammalia; order Diprotodontia; family Potoroidae; genus Potorous; species Potorous gilbertii. The sequence continues at coordinate 84,706 of JAQQSK010002825.1, read as the reverse complement.
TATTTTGAAAAAATACATGTGACTGTGAAGTATCTCATTGCCAAACTAGGCAATTGTCTTTTCTCTATTCTCATTTTTTTTTGTCTTTACTGGATTTTTTTAGTAGGGGGAATGGGGAGGCTTGGAAAGAAAGACAAAGGTTTTCAACTTAAAAAGCACGCCACTTAAAATAATGAATGAATGAATGAAAAAATATTAAACTTTATTTGCCAAGCACTTTGTAAATCTTGGGGATATAAATTTGAAAGCAACTCCTAATCCCAAAGAGCTTACATTCTAAGAGGGGTGGAAACAACACAAGAAGGGGAGTCATGGCCAAGAGGCACCTTAGTTCAGAAAGTAACAGGGATAGTGAGGGTGGGTGGGGCCACAAAATCATAGACTGACATGCCCATTTCAGGGGTCATGTCAGAATTGATTTGCTCATGGTTCGTGATTCCAGATCTAGGTGGGGTGCGGTGGCCTGGGGAGAAGAAGAGTAAATTTGGTGGCAAATATGATTTGGGAGGAGGAAATGCCAATGGACTAGGGAGTTACTTGGAGTGAGGAGAATCTAATCTATTTCTGACTTTACCAGCCCTGTGAATCTGAAAAAAGTCACTTAATGTCACTGAGCCTCAGTATACTAATCTGTAAAATGAGTATAATCAATCAATAAACATGCATTGGTTCCCTACTGTGTGCCAGGCCTCTCCCTCACAGGAGTATTGTGAGGGAGAATGAAATAGTTGCTTGCAAACATTCAAACTCTTTATTTATTAGCTACTGTTAACTATTATTTCTGAACTTACTGAACATATTTCTTGCTATTTTCAGTTTAAATGCAGTGAGATATTCTGATCTTAGAGCTTCCCAGAAGGCAGAAATCTTGAAGACTTGTCATCCATGGCCTTGTACTACTTTCATACTCTCTTGAACTCATCTTTCAAAATACAGGCAGATTTCCTATTTCTAATTGCCTTCTTTTCTCACTTCTAATGGACAGATATCTGGCCACTAACAAGGAGTGGGGATAAACTGAATCCGAACTCTTGTTGGTATCATTTCAGTCTGCTTCAAATGCCACTTATCCCAAGGGACTGCAATTTTTTTTCCTATTGGAGTTAAGGAAGCCATTAACACTACAAGGTTCTTGGGTACACAGTTTTGTTTTTTGTTTTTCAGCATCTATGACAAGTTTAAGGCCAAATCTTTTCTCCTCCTAGAAAATTTGGCCTAAACACCTAATCACTAATGAGAATGATCACTATAAATTCAGATATTTAATCTATTAAGTTAATAGATTATGGAAATCAAGAGGAGCTAAATAGCAAATATTGGAGGAATTTATATGATATATTGAATATGTTTGATTGAAGAAGAGATTTGAAACTTTTTATAGTAAAATCTATAAGATTTTAGAGTTGTTATCTTACCATAATTTTCCATTTCCTTCTGCTTTTTGTATTCCTAAATTTTTTTAGTGAAAGGCAGCATGGTATAATGGATAGGAGGTAAGCCTGCAAATCGAACTCCAGGCCGATCCTTTAACCTCTCAGTGCCCCAGATAATTCTTCTATAGGACAAGTGCCAATCAGCTTTAGTAGAGAGGGGATTTCTCTATGCTAATGAAATTACAGAACTGTGACCAAAATCAGTAGTTTTCTTTTTTTGTTTGTCCTCCTATTTTTGTGTTTTTTAATACTATTTTTTCCCCAATTACATGTAAATTCAATTTTAGCATTCATTTAAAAAAATGTGGATTTCAAATTTTCTTCCTCCCTTCCTTAGTTACCCCTTCCCTAAGATGGTAAACAATTTGATATATGTTGCCTCTGTGCTTTCACATAAAACATATTATCTTATTAATTATGTTGTGAAAGAAGAAATAGACCAAAACAAATAAAAAAACACATGAAAAAAAGTGAAAATAGTATACTTTGATCTACATTCAGACTGCATTAATTCTGTCTCTGGATGTGGATAGAATTTTTAATCATGAGACCTTTGGAATTACCTTGCATCATTGTACTGCTGAGAATAGGTATTGCTGTTACTGTGAATAATGTTCTCCTAGATCTGCTCACTTTACTTTGCATTGGTTCATCGAAGTCTTTCCAAAAAACTAGAAGTTTTTAGTAACATTCCATTTGGGGGAGAATTTTTGAATTTTAATTTTATAATTAAATTAGACTATAGTGTGCCATAATCAATGAAATATGTTATTTGCTAAACAAGACTATGGCACTACTCAATATTTCCCTCAGTTATATTATGCCTTTCCCAGAGAGAGTGTAAAGGCCATTCAAAGGCATTTTGCCACTTACCTTTTTTTTTTTTATCGCATCTGAGGCTCCCTCTTAGGGTAACTGGGTAGTACAGTGGGTACAGTACTGGGCCTGAAGTCAGGAAGACTCATCTTCCTTAAAGCTCAAATTTGGCCTTATTAGCTTATTAACTATGTGACCCTGGACAAGTCACTTAATCCTGTTTGTCTAAGTCTCCTCATCTGTAAAATGAGCTGGAGAAGGAAATGTCAAACCACTCCAGTATCTTTGCCAACAAAACCTCAAATGGAGTCATGAAGATTCAGACACAGCTGAAACAACTATACAACAACAAATTTACTAAGCACTTTGTAAATCCTGGGGATACAAATTCAAATTGTTTACCATCTTAGGGAAGGGGTAATTACGGAAGGGAGGAAGAAAATTTGAAATCCACATTTTTTAAATCAATGTTAAAATTGAATTTGCATGTAATTGGAAAAAACAAAATAGTCATATTGGTGAAAATTCAATGACTAGAACTGATACTAGACTCTCTACAATTAAGCAAAACTTTCCTGATCTCATGAAAATCTACGACTGATGTAGAGTTGATGTTCCTAGTTAATGCTGCTCCTGAGACTTTGGTAACATTTGTGGCAGTGACACTGGTAAAAAACTTGAAATTGTTGGGATGAATTGGGACAGCTTTACTGTAGCTCTTACAATTAAACTTTGAAATCACAGCATTTTAGAGCTGGAAGGGATTGGAGGTACCATCTTCCAATCCAACTTTCATTGTGAGGGAAAATGTTGCTTTTTACAGGATGTATCTCTGTCACCCAAGAACTCACTTGGATTCATGGAATATGGCAGGAGGGAATCAGTTTAACACCTTCATTTTATAGATGAGGAAAGGCCTAGAGACTTGAAATAGCTTACCTAAAGAAAGTTACCCAATGGAATTGTTTCTTGACATCTGGAGTTTTCCCATTATACTTCACTACCTCTTCAAATGTTGGTAATGATACCAATTTGTCACCCACTTGAAATATCCACAATGTGTTTTCCTTTTCTCTCTGTCTCTCAGCTTCTCTTGATATCTCTTTGTTTCTATCTCCTGACCTCTGTATTTCTCTGCATCTACATCTATGTCTATCCTTTCTCTCTTTCTCTTTGTTTCTGTCTTTCTCAAAGGAAGCATTGTCTAAAGTTCGTAACATCATCAACTTAAAGTTGAAAGGGATCTTACAAATCCAATTCTCTTATTTTAAAGTTGAGTAAACTCAAGGCAAGAGAAATAAAGTCTAGCACCAGTAATAGGTAACAATACTGGTACTAGGATTCCTGTTTTCTGATCAGTGATACTTTTCTCATTGTCAATCCAGTAGTATTTATTAAGATTCTATTATGCGGCAGTCACTGCTGGGGATAGAAAGTAAAAAAAAAAAAAGCTTAAGGGGAGGTAATGTTTACATTTCTCCTGTGTAGATGTAGATTTGTAATTCACTTGAAAAAGCCTACAATTACCCCCCCCTCTTCAATTTCTCCTAACAAAAACATTCTCTAAAATTATAGAAATCCGTGGCAGGGGGGCTGTTTTTCCAAAAGCTTTCTGTATTTGCCAAATCCATACTTTTAAAGAATTCATATCTCCTGAGTAGAGTGCTAGTAATCTCTTGAAAAATACCATATGACTGTAAAACAACACAATAAGATGGGCTGGGAGGGGCAATGAATTTCTTGGCCAATTTAATCTATTAAATTTTGATTATTAGTGCAAACAGGTTATTTTTTTTAGGTTAGAAATGAGAGTGAAGTGTGTACTAGAGCAGTTAACCAAGGGAAAGAAAGAGAATAAGACTTGATTAAGTGCCTGCTCTGTGCTCGGCACTATGCTAAGCCTTTTACAAATATTTTCTTATTTGATTCTCACAACAACCCTGTGAAGTAAGTGCTATTATGGTCACAATTTTTACAACAAGGAAAAATAAGGACGATAGATGTTAAGGCCAACAGAAATGTTGGATGCTCAATAAATTCGTTGAACTGTATGGTTTTTTAGATGCTTCACCTTCATCAGAAGCACCATTTTCTAAGTGCATTTTTATATTCTTGGTTTATTTTTAGCTTCTATGTGAAGTTCAGACAACAGAAAGTTCCAGTTCCTTTTAAAATTCTGAACCTATGGAGATCATGTAAATTCCCATGTGTCATTAACACACGCTGATTTTTCAGTTAACAAGACCTTCTTTGTAAGACTTGGGGTTCAGGCTGTCAAATATTTGAATTGAAAATGCCCAGTCAGTATATCATTGGAGGAAATATGTAAGTGAAGGAAAGGCATTAAAAAATAACTATAGTGGTTAGGTATATGACAGAATAAGAAAACTGAAGATTTAAAACCAGTATCTATGAAAAATAAATAAAAATATTTATTGGTGGCTTTTGATCCTTTCATATATAGGGAATATGGTCAATATGAACTATGTTGCACTTTTGAACTTTGGAAGACTAGCCCTAATCAGAGAAAAATCTGTTTCACTACAGATTTTTAGAAGTGATGTAAGATATCACATGCTATGTCTTATATTCTTTGAAGCTCAGACAGTCCCTGCATCTAACACATACCTCATTCAAACATTCACAAAAGTTCAGCTCTGAAAAACAGCTCCAGTGAGAGGAGAATTATTTAGCCCAATTCAGATCCCTTGGCTTGGCTCTATACCTCCTCCATAGATGGAGTCCCTTTGAAGTAAATAGGAACTCTGTGTTCCAAGGAGAGATGTTGCCATACCCAAAGTCAAGGATTATTCTAATTTTCATTACACCCAATGCCTAGGATTTACTTCCATGGGCTATTTTGAGCATATTGGTGATACAGTGGAAAAAAGTAGTGGATTTGAAAAGAATAGGGCCTGAAGTTCCAATTCCATTTCTTCTACTTAGTAACTGTATAACTTTGAGCAAATTACTTCAGTTTTCTGTAGTTTAGTGTCTTCATCTGTAAAATGAGAGGGTTAATTTCCCTTCTGTTATTATATCTCTAATCTTATGATCTCTGAGGTCTCTTCCTTCTTTAAGCCTATAATTCTTTGAGCTGTCAGGTTATATAAGCTCAATCTTAATATGTAATGGGCATTTTCTATTTGCTGAAATCCTTTGTGTTAAGTGAAAATCCAACTAAAAGACGGAAGGCATGCATCAAAATTATGTCTTCAAATCCCATTTCCTTCAATCTGTTTCATTTTGTCAAAAACAAATCATAACTTGACCAAAGGTCAAATCTATGCAATTCTACATCACAACCAAAGAAATCTTTCCAAGCTTCATTTTTTTTTCATTTGGAAACCCTTTCAGAGTATGAGAGAACAAATAATAATGTAGGGAAGACTGATCTTTCCACAATGAGATCAAAATGGAATAAAAATATTTGCCCCATCAACCAACTGAAAGAAATGTCTGTTTTCAAAATATACAGTTTCATTTTGAAGTATAACTGTCCAAGTTTTATTTAAATCCTTGACTTGATGACTGGAATGAAAAAAAATGAGGGACAATGTTTAGATATTTGTCCAAGAGCCACATTATGAAGTCTTCCTACTATGCAAAGCCTCCCACTAGACAAGTAGAGAAGATAAACAAAGCAGCAGACTTCTGAGTTCTACATATTGACAAGGCTGTAGGCCCTGGGATTAAAATGTTTCATCTCCAGTATCCAGTGTCTCCCAGAAGGACAACTAGTAGGAGGAAAGAGGAAGCATGAGGTTAAGAACTTAGGAAGATTGGACAGATAGTCAAAGGATTGGATAGATTAGGCAGTCTGTAACTCATTAGCAGAGAATCTCCCTGGGGTCCTTGCAAACATCCTACAAACAGCCTGCAAAAAACAGAGAGAGACCTTCTGACAGTCAAGTACTAAAAACACAACATGAGCTCAGCCTGATTGCTAGCTCATTTCTCAAGGTCTAATGAAGAGAAAGGAGGAGAAGCTAAAACACTTGGTACTTAATAATCGTGTGTTGAATTGAATTGAGTCTGAGATTCACTTGAAATTAAATCTGGATCTAGTCAAAGATAAGAAAAAAAGGAGAAAAAAGTTTTTTGGGGGACCCCCTTTGCCTAAGAAATACAATCAGTGCAAGAAAAGGAAAAGAAGGGAAGACGTGATAATAACCTATATTGCTATAGGAACTTCAGGTTCATAAAGCATTTTCTTCATAGAAAAATCTCCAAGAGATAAGTAGAACAAATACTATTATCATTCCATTTTAAAGATAAAGACCTGAAAAGGTCACAGTCACACAGCTAGTAAATATCAGAGTCAAAATTTGAGTCTAGGTTTCTTGCCTTCAAGTCTATCACTCTTCCACTATACCATATTGTCCTTCAAAAAGAAAAGGTATGTTGTGGCAAGAAACAAAAACAAAAACAAACTCTTTGAACTGTTCAGCATGTTAGGAGAGACTGGGTAACGCAACAGAATGCAGACTGTATTTGGAATCAGAGGAACAAAGTTTTGAAGTCTGTCTCTACAACTTATTATCTGGGTGACCTTGGCCAAATTTTTAGGCATCCTTTTCTGAGGGCATCAATTTCCTAATAAAGAACTAAATATCATCTAAGGGGCCTTTTAGCTCAATATTATGATCTAATGTGAGAGTACCTATGGCATGTTTCAAAACTGTGAAGCAAAATGTACCTGTCCTTTATGAGCTTATTAAAACTGTTAAACTAAGTCAAGATAGAAACCATCTTTATTATTGGCAATGGAGTTCATTTTAGATAGATGAATAATACAACATCCAACTTATCTTTCAGGTTACTAGTGGAGCAACAATTGTCCAAATCAAGGGTCAGCAAACTATGGCCTAGGGGCCAAGTTTTGCATCCATCTGTTTTTTTCAGGCAAGTTAAGAATGTTTTTTAAATGTAAAATAAAGTTTTAACCTATTAAAAATAAAACAAAAATAACAACAGTATTAGGTCTTTGTAGCACTGATGCAATATTCACAGCACCTACAGAAGCTATGAATATGCTGGCACAATTCTGAATCACAAAATGTAACAGACTCTCCATATGGAAGACAGAACCAAAACATTTATTCAGACACCAGAAAGCTGAATCCATCATAGCAACAAAGAAATCCATCATGGTAACCAAGAAGTGTGTACACATTATGAGGCCTTCCCACAAACAAACACTCACAATCCACGCTGCCTGCTTCCTCTGTCCTTCCTAGCTCTGACTAGTCTGACCAACTTCCTCTCAACTCTGCTCCAACTCCTCCTCTTCCTGTTCCACCCATTCAGCAAACTCCTCCTACTACATGTGGCTTAGGCTTCCATGTAATTTAAGCAGGTCACATGGGCCTATTAATTGATGGGAAAGATTTTCAAATTAAGTGAAAAAATACACACTCTTGCTATACAAAGACAGATGTTGGGTTATGGTTTGGTTGACTCCTGTTCCAAATGACACCTTAAAAGTCTGACAGTGGGTGCACCTCATAGGTGAGCTGCATCCTGTCTTTGTATCATGGTTAGTTCCAAATTCCTAAAGCTTATATATTTATTCCTCTACTTTCTTTATGGTTTATATAAACCTTTCATGACTGTAGTGGTCTGAAATGACCAGATACCTTCTACCTACTTCTTCCCCCAACACTTGCCCTTCCAAACTCAAAGTTCCTGTGATTACAGTTTAAATTATTGCTTTGACATTTGCCACATATATAGATTTTTCTTATTAATTCTTCTTCAAATTTATACATTATGTCAATGATCATCAAGGAGGCTTTCTCAGATCATCCACTCAGCTGTTAACACATTGATTATGGCCTACCTCATGACCTGAGTCCTCATTCCTGATGGTTTATCCGGAGCAGAAACACAGAAGGAACCATCCCTGATGGGAAGATATCCCAGAAGACATCTTGCCAGTCACTACTTAGGTAGGGAGCAGGCTGGTTAAAAGATTCATTCTGGGTAAGAATGGGAAATATACCTTTCTTCCTAAGGAGGAGTTATCTCCTTTGTCTGTTGGCATCTGGGTTTAGTTCTTATGATCTTGTGACAATTCTAGCTCTGATGCTCAAGGACTTGTGTAGAAGGACTTGATTTCGTATCCTGTTAAACTTTCAGTCACATCCTCCAATAGCAAAGTCATTGTGCTATTTGCCGAGCCCTATCTCTTTTATCCTCTAAAGGCCAACAATAGAAAAAAGAAGGTAAGTCCACTGACTCAGATTGTTGTCTTGTAGGCATTTCTTAACCCCCTGCTTGTCACAAATACATGTCTTTCTTTTGACCAGAAATTATAAATTTGAAGTGGAAAATAGTTTTCCAATGAAATATGTCTCAGTTTTATGGATTATATCTCAACTTATTTTATTTTTTTTGCAAGTGTCTCCTCAATGATTCATTGTCAACTTGTTTGGGCACTTACATTCGCATCTGAAAGTTTTATTGTGAAAGTACAAGATGTGAGATCCAACATGATGTAGTAAGTATATAAGTGACCAGGAAAAAAATAAAGTTTAGCTATGTTTTGTCCATCCTTGTCCAAAGCTCAGTCCATCCTTTGGACATATGCATAAATATTTACAAAGTATGGAGTTAAATCCAACTTTTTTTTCTGCAAATGAAATATTTTTTGTAAGAAAAAATATTCTTTTTAATAAGAAGACCCAAAACCTGGAAAGTAGTGGGGTATCACAACTTAATACTCTTGGAAAACTCACTTGCAAACTCCTGGAAAAATAATCATTCTACATATTACCCATAACTTTGCTCATGTAGACACCTTTTCTGACCCCCACATGCTATTTTACAAAGGCAAGTTTCTTTGGAAACTGTGTATTTGAAAGAAAACAAAAGTAACCACAACTGCTGATCAATTGCACATCTGCAGTTCAGGCAGTCTGAAGTCAAGGCATCCTTCATTGTTAAGGATTCTAATTCATCAAGTTCTGGCTTCTTGGTCTTGTATGATTCATAGTTCATGATCCCAAGTTTCCAATGAATTTGAGTTCTGTCCCTCTTCCCTCTTTACATAGACGTGAAAGCAATGTTGGCCTTTGTGGAAGAAAACTAGGGAACTGCCTGCCTGGTGTTATTTGAAAGGTGCTTCATCAAAAGTCTTAAGCTGTTCCATTGCTTACTTCCTTGGGCTAAGGCACTGATGACCTCTGTTTTTTACTATAAATTTTTATCTATTAAGTCCGTAGTTCTGGTTAGTTTATAAAATTAGCTGACCACTCAGCTAGAAGAGCCCTAAAGAGATACATAGGGCAAATGGCTGTTAAGTTTTGATTGGAAAAGAAGGGAAAGGAATCTTTTCAAAAGCCAACACTCCTTAGAGAATACGGGTCTAGAGAGGAGTGCTATAGTTAATTCTTTGGCTGATGGGAAGCATGAGGGGCAGACTGAAGGCTAACTATATTCCGTGTGTGTGTGTGTGTGTGTGTGTGTGTGTGTGTGTGTGTGTGTGTGTTAGTGGTGGTAAGGAGATCAGAGAAAGAGCAGAGAATGTTTTAGTAAGGCTGACTACCCATGCAGTTTTCATTTAGACTTTGTCAAAACATGTTGTCTTAGGGATAGACACCAGGGAGAGGGGTCCAAACCTGAACCAATCACTCATCACCCTAAACTGGAGAAGCAATTGGCTTACGCTGAACAGGGGGAAAATGGTCCTGGATTATGTTTTTCAGTCTACTTACCCAATGAGAAAGAAGCCAAGGTGAGGCTACAAGGGGGCAAAAGTTCAGTTCTTGAGAGCAAATAAATATAGGAAAAGAGGTCATGTAATAAAGTACTCAGAGACAACAAGGCCATGAGTCTATATTTGTAAGTTGAAGAGAAAATTTAACAATAAATTCAAATCAATTCAGTTCAATAAGCATTTATTAAATGCCTACTAGATGTTGGGTATTATGTTGGGTACTTGGTCTACGAAGACAAAAATGAAATAATTCTAGACCTCAAGTCCCTGGGACATTGCAGGGGTGGGGTTAGGGAAGAGATAACACATACACAGAAATTCACTTTATGTCGTTTATCTGACTGTTCTCTCTGGTAATGCAGGTTGTAACCCATCCATGCCTCCTCAACCTATGTGACTTTTGCCCATGTCCTCCTAAAGATTTCTCATAGGCTGTTCACCCTACATGGTGGAGGACTTTATAGCTTTTTTCTAACATCAGGAAGGTACAGTTGGGACATTGACTGCCCAACACTCCTTCCTCATCCTCACCATGTAATTAATCTGTTTTCTCTTCTGATACACCATACAGCTTCTTTTACTCTTGTTTTTCCTAAGAGCTATGCTTTGGTTATATGTTGCAACCTGACTATGGGTGACACTCATTTTTAAATTCTTCAGAGATTACTGCATTCCATGTTTCACTATGACATGGCAACACTGGCAGAATGTTGATACTTTAAAGGTGGACTTTTATTTCCATGGGAAATTCAGAGTCATTAAGACCATTTTGCAATTTTCTAAAGGGAACACCATCTACTCTCCTCCTCCTCTTCAATGTTGGGCCCAATCCGTTGTTCATCTATAGTACTGTCTGTCCCAGAAATACACATTGATAGGCAAATATATTATACTCCAAGAAATAGATGGTTTTTATCTACTTGGTCTTTCCAAGACAAAATCCTTTGAGTGAATACGGTGGTTCCACAATATTCTAGGGCTTGATACAATTCATAATATTATCTGTAAACAAGTGTATCTGTAGTATTTCACCATCCATTTTCCCCTTCAACTTGGACTCCATGCTGGATCTCCTTCATCACAGTGGCAAGCCCCTTTGGCAAACATAATTTCTTTGTTTTACCCTATGTGTGATCAGGGGGTAATTGAATAGGATTATTTATATTAGTACCTCTACTAGTACATCTTTTAAGTATGTCTTTTAAGAAATCTTGAATGTAGAGCCTAGAAATAACCCGTAAAAAAGCCTGTAAAATAATTTTGCTTACTGAATCATACATTTTTTTTTACAATCAACAAATAATCAGTAAAGAGAGATCTTATATTCTTCTTTAATTATGAAATGATAAAGAAACAGTTTATTGTTGAATAATGCTTTTCAAATTTTGCTTATTTCCTACTGATATACTCATTTTGGATGTCCTTGATTGATTGATAGATGATTCTCAAAGCTTTTGAACAGATGGAAAAGTAGGCCATGTTCTTTAAGTCTGCAACATTTTCTTTTGATACCTTTTTTGATATCTTTTGATATCTTCTTTTATATTTTTTTAAGCATCCCTCAAATTATGTCACCTCCAGTTTCATGGTCTCTTGAAACATTTTGCCCAATCTAGCTACTTCTCCTGCTTTTGTTTTCTGAGGGTACTGCAATTTCTATCTTTCCTATAAACATATCTGGGTCTTTGATGCTAAGATCTAAGTAAGGTTATTCCACTGTCTTTGATGGATAAAACGGTTTGTTATGATGATTTCTTCAACTCTTTTCCCTTTTATTGTGTTTGTAATCATGGGTGTGCTAGAGCCAGTTGATATGATTTTGCTCCTTTAAGCATCATGTTCATTTGTGGATCACTGGACAAAGATCCTATGTAGGTAGTAAAACCAGCTGCATTAAAATTTATAGATGATCTCATACTGTGTGACATCTTATAGGGACTATTTCCCACAATTCATTGTAAAAATGGAAGGGAAATCCTAAGGGTCATTTTGAATTCTTCTTTGTTTCATTGTTTGTTGTGACCAAAAGAATTCATCAGCCAGCAGTCAATCTACTGATGATAAACCTTTCCATACTTCTCTAGGTCCTTAGACAGCAACTATGGCTAGAACCAGACTCAAGGTCTTTGCAGCATAGTGGAACTTGCCCGAGTTTACACTGTGCTGGCATAGCCTTGGAGAATATCAAATTTCCTCCATATCATAATGAGACATCAGAGTAGGATGTTGTGGAAGATGATCCTTCCACAGGATATTTACACTAAGTAAGTATAAAATATTTATCCTATTTATTTATTTTCGTCCAGACGTGTTTTCATAGACTTTTTATTTGTTGTTTATTTCCTTGCTGCTATTCCATCACATTGTAGCATTTACTCTTTAAAAACGTCTAGGAGGCTGGTGAATGATTCAGAGAGTCAGAGGAAAGGGATTGGGAGAAAAGCAACCTTCTCCTCATGGAGACCCAGTACTAGTAAAATTGGGAAAGTGGTAGTACCAGAAATCCAGTAGAAGCATGGTGCAAAAGTGAAATGTTACAAGATTTGTGTATTGGGGAAAGTCATCGATGGCTTCCTGATCTCCAGGTCTAGACCTATGCCATCATGGCATGTTTGTCTGTAAAGAATGAAGGATAAGAGAGGGAAAGGTATATGTAAGAGATGTGTATTTCAAACTATGTCAACAGAACAATCTGAAGATGGACAGTTGACCTGTATATCTTGATTGTAAGAAGGAAGTGTTTCCTTGAACTTAACAAGACAAAGATTTATATCAGTCTTTTAAGAGCTTAAGAAAACCTATAAAATTTTGCACTGATGACTTCTATGCTTATTCCTCTGTTTCAAGTGATTATCACTTTCCCTTTTTGCTTTCGTATCATTAATCTATCTGTTGGTGTGAACTGGAGGTCATCTGAGCAACTGCAGCCCTGTGTGGTGTCAACTCCGTGGAACAAGAAGCCCCTCCCAGGATGAGCTGATCATCAGAACACCATGCTGTTTAGTTCAACCTTGGGTATGTTCATCACTTTCCCATCTCCCTCAGAAGCCTCTCTCCTTGGACTGGGGGGCTGGAGCTTGGAGCACTCAACTCCAACCAAAGCCTTCCTTTAAACTAGGGCATCTCTGGTTTTTCCAGTTCATGCTGCATTGTATCTGCAGCCCTGTTTAGTTTCAATTCCACAGTACAAGATGGCTCTTCACTAAGCATACCCCTGTGGTCCACCATGCTGCCCATTTTCCAGTTTCCTTTTGTGGGCTGTCTTCCCCTGTTATATTTTAAGCTCCTTGAAGGCAGGGACTACTTTTCTTTTTCTTTCTTTCTTTTTTGATTCCCTATTGTTTAATACAATGCTTGGCACATAGTAGGTGCTTAATATATGTCTACTGAATTGAGTAGTGGCAAGGATTGGATAGTGACAAAATGGATAGTTGAATAAATCACTACAAGTAAAGCACTAAGAGTACTAAGAAATACAAAACAAAATTCCTTCTTCAAGGAGCTGAGGTTGGAATGGAGGAAAAATCATGTAAATAACTGGGTATATACAAAATGCTTACAGCTTAGATAAAGATAATCATAGACTGGAAGGTTTTAGCAGCTGTGGACTAGGAAAGGCCTTCTCCAGAGCATAGTGCTTGAGTTGAATCTTGAGGGAAGCCAGAGTCAGAAGTGAGGAGGAAGAGGATTCCAGTTGTGGGGGGCAGCTAGAGCCTGAAGGTAATGGCTAGTAGCCTGGGTAACTGGGTCATAGAATGTAGCAAGAGGAAGCGAAGTTAAAGAAAAATGGAAAGATGAGAAGAAGCCTGGTCATGAAGAGTGTTCCATACCAATATCTGAAGAGTCTTGGAATACATGGATAGGAAAGAGTGACAAGACCAGATAGAATAATGCTCAGGCTCCAAGGTTGCAGTAACTAACACTTTTAAGGAATAAAATTTAAAATGGAACATGAAGTTCAGACAAGTACAAATAATGGAGTCAAAGCGAGACAGACAAGAGTCATTTAGAGACTTCCTATAGGAAACACAGTCAATTAGAATGGTACTCTGTATTCATGTAGCTATTTCTAATTCAAGAATTTGTGTGCAATGGAAATTATTTATAATAAGAATGAAGAGTGCCTCTTATGTGTATGCAATCCAAAATTTTAAGTCAAGTGGATTGTTAGTGCTAGAATTTTGCATCCAGTTAGCTATATGTATTAATAAGTAATTGGAAACTCAAGAGAAAATTGTACTGGTGCTTTGGGGCTCATGCTTCCTCTATTGAGATAAGAAATAATGGTCAATAAACCATGGGTAGGTTGGGTCAGTAAGCAAACGGTCTCCATGAATTAACCGATAGGGATTAACTTTAATGAAGTGAAAGTTCTAACAAGGTCTCTCACTGAAACAATTATTAAGAGAAAAAAGTGGCACATGGTATAATAGATGATTGCCTCTGTAAGCATTAGAGAGTGCTATTTGTTTAGACAGCAGGGTTTCCATTCTCAAGGAGAGTCCTCAAGTCAACCCAGTGGGCAAAGGCAAGTTTCCCATTGGCATAGGATAGGTGTGCAGTGAATTTTAAATGAATAAACAAATGGTTCAAGGTTTATCAGAATGAAATGCTTATGGGTATCAAGCAGTTTGACCAAATTAATCAGCCCAGTTCAGGAAAACAAAAATGGTCCTTGACATCAAACAATGTGTGAACTTAGCTGAATTACTACTTTGACTAAGTTTTCATGAGAACACGTCAAGTCTTCTTTGATGTGAGCACACCACGCTGGTCGTTCATGTGCCAGTGTCTCCTGTGTCTCACAATGGATTACAAAGTTCTTCAGATAGACCTTGGGAGGTCTTTGTATAGCTTCTTCTGACCTCCATGTGAGTGCTTGCCTTGTGTGACTTCTCTGTAAAATTGTCTTTTAGGCAAGCCTATGTTTAGCATCTGAACAATGCAGCCAGCCCATCAAGCATTCAAACTCTACTACAGAGAGATTTCAAGAGTGACATATATGAAAAGAAGAAAAAAAAAGTCTTACAAGTGGATTATGGACAGATTTTAAAAAATAAAAACAAGTAGTTTGTGTTTATTCGCTCATCATTTATCAATAGCACCAGCCAAAGCAGAGGAATTTGTCACTTCATAGTGCTCTGTCCTAGACAACTGAAGCTTTTTTTATTTTTTAAAAAATTCTTTGTACAGATAAAGTAACAGGAAATGATGAAATTACATCGAAAACAAAGAAGAAGACTTCTATTGATAAAATCTTTCCAGTGTCAATCTCTGAGACACTCATTGTCATGAAAGAATACTGATTTATTAATATTGTCTATTATTAGAGCACTTGTTTGCACACACACTATTTGAGTAATACCATAAATGTGTTAACTGAGTAGTGCAAGTATAACCATCACCATTTTTACAGATTTTACAGATAGGGAAACTGAGACACAAGGTTGTGGCACACCCAAGATCACTTAAAACTTCTAAAGATATTAGGTATATTTACTGAAGTGAGATCTAGGAAAATCTGATGGAATTATGTCAATAGAAGAGTTTTAAGGATTAATCCAAATTGTTAAGCACTTTGATTCCAATAGCATTCATGCTACTTAAGTTCTGTGCACATTATAAAAATGAAAGAAAAAATCTATATAGATCCATAAGAAGTTGGAATTGGTATTAAGAAGCCCTTTTGTAGATCTATCAGCTGAGATGAAATAAATATTTGCATCCCTCTTTCTTCCGCTCCCTGTATTTCATTCTGAACTAAAAATGAATCCGAAGGTCTACAGTCCATACATATATTTTAGAGAGACACTGCTGAGTACTAGAGAAATGAGGTTAATTTTACAGATTCTTACCAGCACAGTCCAGAGGTAGAATTATAACTAAGGCATGAAGAAGTAGGCTTTGTTCTTGGATGCTGAAATGTAGAGGCTGCCAATAGAATCATATTGAAGGGAACATTTCTTTCCTGCAGGTGGCCACACCTCAGATGAATTCTCCAATTCAATCATCTATGATGACTTTCTTTTGGCAACTACACACCACGTTATCTTGGGGAAGCTGCATAGAAAATTTATGGTACCTCTTTTAACATGGGTAATGCCATACCCCAGGTGAGATTTCCCCCACTTGCGCTACCACATTGACCTTCTTCCATCTGCTTGTTTCAGGCATAAAAAATATTTCCAATTATGGGTTTGCCAAGAGATAGAAGAGATTTGCAGGTGGTGGAGCTAGATTTGAATTCGGGACTCCCTTGTTACTATGTGATGCCGGTCATTCTTTCATTTCTCTGGACCAGAATGTGTAAAATTCATCTGCAAAATTAGGGGATTAGATTAGATTGCCTCTAAATTCCCTTTTGGCTTTAGATTTTAAGGCCATTCTAAGGTTTTGATGACTGGAATTTCTTTCAGAGACAATCTTAAGAGCAGTTTTGGGGTTAAAGATGATTAAAATGTGACTTTACCAGGCTCTCTACTAGTTAGACTGCAGGAACTCTATACTCTTTTTCCATCCATTCAAAATGTTTTCACCTCATACTCACTCATTAGAATTGAAATGGAAGGAGTTAGGTAGTTGGGTGGCACAGTAGATAGAGGGCTGGGCTCACAGCCAGGAAGACTCATCGTCCTGAGTTCAAATCTGGTCTCAGATACTTACTAGCTATGTAACTCTAGGAAAGTCACTTAGCCCTGCTTGCCTCAGTTTCCTTGTCTGTAAAATGAGCTAGAGAAGGAAATGGTAAACTCCTCCAGTATCTCTGCCAAAAAAACCCCAAATAGGGTTGGAAGGAGTCAGCTATGCCTAAAGAACAAAGGGAGGAGTTAGCCCAGAAATTTCCATAATATAAGTATATATGAGTTCAATAATTATTGAAAAAGAAATAAAAACTTATTTTTATTTCAGTTATTCTACTTTACTCCTACCTAACCAGCAATTCATCTGCACTGTACAAGGATGGCTCACACACAGTGGAATATATTTAAGCTCTGGGCCTCCAAGCAAACAAGGCCCCCTGACCTCCTGTTAATTACAAAATAACAGATCTTGTTTCACATCCCTCCCTCCTCTTCCCTCTTCTTTACAATGCAGGGGCAGCTTGGGTGGTATTTATTTCACTGTACACTTCCCAGGAGAAACTTCCCAAGAACTCCATAGTAGGACAAATGCTACAGAGAGCCCCATCTTTAGGCTAACCCTATGGAAGAGTCAAGGCTTCATTAGTGTTCAAGTCTGAGTACTCTAATGGACAAAGACTATAAACTCTGGGTGAAAGGCCTTTCTGAAGCTTTTTTAAAGCTTATTCCTCACATCAAAGCTATCTGTCATAAAGCCATAGTTCATTTTGCTAGGTCCTTCTTTACAAGGTCTTGAAAATTTATAATATTTTGGCAATTTATTTTTTCCTATTACTTTTTTTTTAGCTCCTATTCTCTCTTTTCTGCCTCATGGCATCCTGTCAAACAGATGTTCTAGGTAATATTATTCTTATTTTAGAGGTGTATCCAAGGTCATACAGCTGGTGAGTATCAGAGGCAAGATTTGAACCCAAATCATCTGTGCTTCTGTTTTATGTTCTAACCGCTGTGACACATTACCTCCCTCCCTCTCTCTAGTCATTTATCTATCCATCCATCCATCCATCCGTCTGTCTGTCCGTTCATCCATCTGTTCACCTATCCATCTATTTATCTATCTACTCATTCATTCTTTAAGAAAGTCAGCTGGGATAGCTTTGAAAATTACGTTTAATTTATTAGATACTTTAAAGAAAATGCAAACTCTATGTTTGGTAGTTTCTTGTACAATCTTCACCTACCTGTTATAATGTATGTGGAAATGCTAATTCCATGTGGTATTTGCTAAGTTAATAATTTTAAAAATAATTAATTAAATTTTTCTGAAAGACTGATGGTCTCACTCAAACTGTAATTGTAACCTCCTCCATTTCTTTCCCCCATGCTAATTAAAAGCTGCTGCCACCATCTTCTTGCTTGTACCAGTGCATTATATCCATCTATCAGGTGATCTGCAAATTAATGAAACCTCAATTATTTAACATATATTTATTTTGTGTGTATATATATATGCATTCATCCCTCCACATATATATATGTATTTATAGATGTACATGTTGTCTTTCCTAATTGAATATTAGTTTCTTAACAGTGACATAATTTCTTTGGTATCTCCAGTACCTGGAACAGAGTGGGTACTTAATAAATGCTTGTTTATTTTCTCCCAAATAATTTATTATCATTAGTATTAGTAATGGCTATTAATATTAATGGATTGTTTTATCTATGCATTCTATATTAATTATATACAATAAAATTATGCTAGTTATACTAATCACAATGACTAGCATTTATATAAGATTTTAAAGTTTGCAATGCATTTTTACAAATATTATTTCACATTATCCCCGTGCCAACCCTTGGAAATTGGTGCTGTCATTATCTCTATTTTACAGATGAGGAAACTGAGGCAGACAGATGAAGTGACTTGTCCAAGGTCACTAATAACAAAACCAAAGATTGTTGCATTCTAGGTTTTCAAACTTTATTTCAGAAATTTGTGTAGATTTACTAGGGTGTGTGTGTGTGTGTGTGTGTGTGTGTGTGTGTGTGTGTGTTGGGGTAGTGGGAAGTTTTAATTCATTCAGGTAGTTAACTTGGAAACCCTCGGTTGGGAAATTGTTTGACCAAATTCAACTGTCGATTTTATGACAGCCAATGTGTGTGAAATAGTGCAGGGCCTTAGGTAAAGTTTGTCTTTGGTGCCCTCTACCTTCTCTTTACTCAGACATTCTCCCTTTTCTGAAGGAAAAGGGAGCTCTACCCTGAAGCCTCCCTAGTCTGGGAGGAAAGGGATTTTGGAAGAAAACACATCCAGTTGATGTGCTATTGACCTATTGTACTTTCTGGAGCATTAAAATATGGACAGAAAAGACAATTTAACCCCAAAGGCTGATTACTGATAGGAGAATTAAATTACAAAGGAGATATTTTGGCCACAGTTTTTTTTTCCTCCATAAAATAGCATTTTCCTAGATTATTCTCCTTTTGATACATGATTTTTTAAAAACTCATTTACTTGAGTTAAAAACAATAAATGGACTTTCTTAGTTATGATATAAATTAAGGTTGCTGTGAGCCATGGACTTAATGTACAACACTTTTTATGGATAGTAGATATGAAGTTACATACATGTACACATTCATACCTGCACATGTACGTGCTCACATGCACACACACACATTCCCAATGGATTGAAGCAGTGTATTCTGACTTTAAAAAGAGAGAAAAATCCCAACAACAGTAAACAACGTCTTTTAAATAAGTTATTTTTAAGACCTCAAAAGCCTGTTAGATGACTCTTCAGCTCCTTTGCCGATGATTAATTTCCTTACAAGGAAGTGTTGCTTTTTAGAGTAGACAAATATTTCCATTTTGTTTCCCTTTAGAGCTGTGCTATAAGCTTATCTGACCTATTTCACAGAATGGAAAAACCCCAGTGGTTTCAATAGCACTAGCTAGCTGGCATTAAGGACACCATTTGTTTCTTTTTCTAGTTCCGTTTGTTCCTTTACTTGGGATTATTGACATGTGAATATTTCAAAATACTTAAAAAATTGTTTTCTTACAATTTCGTGAAGTATTTCTTAGAGGGCCCTAGAATTATAGTCAAGGAGAAGAACTAGTTTCAAATCCTACTTTAGAGATTTGCTAGATGCATGTTCCTCAGTTTCCACATCTGCAAAATGAAGGTCTTGGCCTTGATATCCTCTAAGATCCTCTCCAGGATCTTTAAATAT
The DNA here is from genome assembly GCA_028658325.1 of Potorous gilbertii. Lineage (NCBI taxonomy): Eukaryota > Metazoa > Chordata > Mammalia > Diprotodontia > Potoroidae > Potorous > Potorous gilbertii. The sequence continues at coordinate 64,916 of JAQQSK010002825.1, read as the reverse complement.
ATTACTTAGTTTTAGCTGGATTAAATGAATCATCAGCCCACCCACAGACATTTTGTCATTAGGAAAAATTGGGATTAGAACCCTGGAGAACTGTCCCCTTTAGGGCAGAGAAAAAGTAGGGGTTTATCTATGTTATTCTTACTGAAGGGGAAATTATTCATAGGAAAATGCTTTCCATAGGAAAATGCTTTCCATAGGAAAATACTAATTTTTCTTTTTTCACTTGTGACTTTTTTATAAAATGCTCAAAACCAGCAGCAGTCAGTTTATTTTTCAACATTTTGTTGAACAGTCCCTCTAAGGATACTTTTTATCTTACAAAGTATTTTATACACATTGTCTAGTTCAAACATCTCTACAACCCTGGGAGAAAAGTAATGCAATATAATGAGAATGCTCTGATTCACTCTCCTGAAGCCAGGAAGGCTACATCTCCCCTTTAGGCTTCCAGGGCACCCTGAGGAAGTTTGTGTGTGTCTCCTTTCTGATGCTATTGCCTTGGGGCCCCTGCCCCACTGTTAGGTGCCAGTGATTGACCAGCACCCCAGTTCCATTTAATAATTTGTAACCCGAGTCCTAATGTCCTACGGTGCTCTCTACTATTGACCAATAACCCTTCCTTGTGGGAGGTTCTTGCTGAGTTGATGAGAGTGGGAAGCTCTTTTCAGGCTCATCTGGCTTCCAGATTTGAGAGAAAAAATTGGGTGATGCCAATCCCTCTTCTAATTGATAAAGGGAGAAAAAGACATTGGGAAGAAGCTGATCTGAAAGCAATTTTGCAAAGCTCCAACATGTCCCTATCACTAGCTTGCTACATTAGAGACTTCAGGCAATTTTTCCTGTGGGGTGACATCTGAGACTCTCTCCTGGTTGAGTTGTTACCTTACTTCCAATAGGAAGGCTCCTTCACTCAGTACTGTCTGGGACATATTTTTATATGTATACTTCCTCTGATTTCTGTTTTGCTATCAACTTGGATAAATGGTTTATTTGTTATTTGTTATGTTTGTTGTGAAACTGGTATTTGGTGGGGAGGTATCTCACATATAGAGCTTGGGGACTCCCTTTTCCTCATTAAGAAATATTATATCTACTAGACTAACAGTATTTACGGAAGTAGACAGATGAAATTCTAGCCTGATACTCCCTCTTTCTGGGGAGAGCTGAGGACAGCTTCTGTGGCCCCAACCTCTTGCTTCCCCTCCTGGCAGGAATTAAAAGTCTCCTTTGGAGAAGAGTGGGGGAGGGAGACGCTAGAGATGTATGTATTTTTGCCTACATGACAAATTCCATTCTGCCCATTTAATATTTATTAGCTTTTATAAAGGAATATTTACTTCCAAAATATAACAAGAACAAAAGAACAGACATTTCCTCCCAATACATGAGAGCAGACTCTCCCTTATACCACCTAGGGACAATAGTTATATTTATCACAACTCCTACTTATCATGAATCCCCTTGAGTTGGCATGACTTCTAGTTGAGTCTTCATCTAGTTGTCTTGGTCTGAGACTTAAAGATCACTCCTGAAGGTTATTCCTTGTCCCTGTGGTATCAGTTCTGAGCTTGGTGAAAAAAAACACAATTGTTGAGATATTAGGACACTATTCTCTTTTCAACCAAAACAAAAGAATATAGGCGAGGCAGGTAAAGAATGTATGCCTATTTTTATATGCCCAAATGGCAAGGTGGGGAGGACCTAAGGACTTTCCCCGTACAGAATGTCTACGCATGCTTCATAATTCCTCCATTGTCTTTCTGTTCCATGTTCTAACAACTCTTGTAAATGAGGAATTTGTGTTCAACAAATACAACAAACAGATGAACTCTGAGCATGCACTGATCTCCATTGCATAAATACTGTATTTTTTCCCAAAATTTATTAATTTATTTGCTTTCATTTTTCAGCAGTCACTTCCATAAGTTCAAAATTTTCTACTCTTACCTCCCAATCCCTCTCCAAGATGACATGCAATCTTATATGGGCTCTATGCATACATTCCTATTAAACACATTTTTTACATTACTCGTGTTGCATAGAAGAATTAAAACGAATGGGAGAAATTGTGAGAAAAACAAAATGAAACCTAACAAAAGAGAAAATAATCTGCTTCATTCTGTTCTTACTCCATAGTTCTTTCTCTCCAAGTAGATGACATTTTGCAACATGAGTCCTTTGGAAATGCTTTAGACCCTTGCATTGCTGTGAAGTGCTGTCTATCAAAAACAGCTCTTGCTCACTGTGGCTGTCATTGTGCACAACATTCTCTGGTTCTGCTCACTTCACTCAGCATCAGTTGATATGTCTTTCCAGGTTTTTCTGGTCTACCTGTTTATCATTTCTTAGTACAACAGTATCTCTATATTCATATACCTGTTGAACCATTTTCTAATTGATAGGTATCCCTTCCATTTCCAGTTCTTAACCACCGCAAAAAGAGTTGCTATAAATATTTTTATACATGTGGGTCCTTTTCCCATTTTTATAATCTCTTTGGGATACAGCCCTAGAAGTGATATTGCTGGGTCAAAGGGTATGCACATTTTTGTAGCCCTTTGGGCATAGTTCCAAATTGCTCTCTAGATGGCTGGATCAGGTCACAGCTCCACCAACAATGAATGTGTTCCAACTCTCCCACATCTTCTCCAACATTTATCATCTTCCTGTTTTGTCATGTTAGCCAATCTGATGGGTGTGATATGGTACTTCAGAGATGTTTCAATTTGCATCTCTCTAATCAATAGTGATTTAGGGCATTTTTTATATGACTATAGATAGCTTTTACTTCTTCCTCTGAAAACTGCCTGTATATATCCTTTGACCATTTATCAATTGGGGAATTTGTATTCTTGTAAATTTGACTCAGCTCTCTCTATATTTTAGAAATGAGGCCTTTATCACAGACACTAGTTATAAAAATTCCTTCCTAGTTTACTGCTTTCTTCCTAATCTTGGTTGCATGGGATTTGTTTGTGCAAAAACTTTTCAATTTCATGTAATCAAAGTTATCCATTTTGCATTTCCTGTGTTCTCTATCTTCTATTTGGTCATATATTCCTCCATTCTCCAAAACTTTGACAAATAAACATTCCACTTTACCCTAATTTGTTTATAGTATTGGCCTTTATACCTAGATGTACCCATTTGGACTTTATTCTGGTATATGGTGTCAGGCATGGGTCCTTGCCCAGTTTCTCCCACACTATTTTCCAGTTTTCCCAGCAAATTTTGTCTAACAGTGAGTTCTTATCCCAGAAGCTGATGTCTTTGGGTTTATCAAATAGTAGACTGCTATAGCCATTGACTACTGTGTCTTGCATACCTAATCTATTGCACTGATCTACCCCTTTATTTCTTAGCCAGTACCAAGTAGTTTTGATGATTGCTGCTTTATAGTACAATTTAAGATCTGATCTTGCTAGGCAACCTTCCCTAATATTTCTTTTCATTAATTCCGTTGATATTCTGAACCTTTTGTTCTTCCAAGTGAATTTTGATATTACTTTTTCTAACCCTAAAAAATACTTTCCTGGTACTGAATTCTGGCACTGAATAAGTAAATTAATTTAGGTAGAATTGTCATTTTTATTATATTAGCTTGACTTACCCATAAGCAACTCAGTTATTTAGATCTAATACTGTATTTTAAATCCCCATTTTACAGAAGAAGAAATTGAAACTTGTGGAAGTTAGGCGATTTGTAGAAGGTCACAAGTATATGGCAGAGTTGGAACTCCTTCCAACTCAGGTCATCTGACACCCCATTTCCTGCTGTTGCCTCTCTACCACAGCTGCCCCACACCATAATCATACTGTTCTACTAGCCACTGGAAAGAATTATAAAGGAATTAAGACCTCCAGTTTATATGAACTTAACAATGATTAGAGACATACTACAAAATCAAAATAATAAAAGCACACATATCTATTTAAAATATTTAATCATGACTAATAAGAGAGGGTCATTGTATTTACCTAGTAGTTCACTTTTGTGTTTTACCAACACAATGAAATAACGTACATGAGGACCCTGAGTAACAGTGCCATATTGATGTGCCTTTTGAACTACCTAAGAAAGACTGAGCTATAAATTGTATAGTTTAAATGATAAATGTATGCTGGTCTTTTCTTTTAAAAAGTCCCCATGAAAATCCATATATGTAATTTGTAATAGCCCTCCAATAACTAGAAAATATTGCATTCTCTGATAAAATAAATTTCACTATATGTCCTAATCCCTGCAAAAGGATTGTTCCCCACTGTAAATGTAAATAAAAGTTATTTTATACTGCTAACATGGGAATTTCATTTCCCATGAGTCTATAGATTAACATGTTACACACACACACACGCACACACACACACACACACACACACTCTGGAAGTATTAAAATTGCCCTTTGGCAGGAAGTATTAAAATTGCAGCTTGTTTAAGGAGCCAGGAAAATTCTAGGCTTTGTTGACAGCAGTTATTTAAGCATAAAAAGCTATACCTAGGATTAGAAAGATAGATGGGCTAACATTAATCTAAAAGGTCAGCCTTTTAATGAAGAAACTAGAGAGACTTCAGAATCAAATAGGTATGAAAGTAAATTCTTATCACTTAAAAATTCATTTACAGGATTCTTATCTTAAAAGAATTACATTTTCTGGGAAAGATGTTTACACGATTGCATATGTATAATCTATATCAGATTGCTTTCCATCTTGGGAAGGAGGAATGGGATGGAGAATAAAATTTGAAAGTCAAAGTTTTATAAAGAAATGAATGTTGAAAACTATCTTTACATGTAATTGGAAAACATAAAATACTATTTACAACAAACACAATTTCTCTTTTTTTTTGGGTAAAAGTTTTTGTAGGGAAGAAATAAAATTTGACCTATTTAAAAAACTATTTTCATGGCTGAAGTAGCTAACCATTGAAAAGAATTAATTTCAAGCACAGCAAGATGCTTCTTTATTTTCTTGTGAAAGGATTGTTCCTCATAATAACTGTAAATAAAAGTAACTTTAAATTGCCCATATGGAAATTTCTTTTCACAGGAGCCTATAGATTAACACGTCACACACACACACACACACACACACACACACACACACACACACAATCTGTATTGCCCTTTGGCAGGAAGTATTAAAATTGCACCATGTTCAAGGAGCCAGGAAAATCCTAGGCGTTTTGAGAGCAATTATGTAGGCATAAAAACATAGCAATTCCTTTGGAAAGGAAGAATACAGTCAGGATTATCTAAAGGTTCATAAGGGAGAGGCTCAAAGGAAAATCTTCTGGAAATGGAGGAGAGGGGCGGATACCAAACAACTATATAGTACAAAGAAAAGATAAGAATAGCCAAGAGCACGTTGAATTCATATTTTCAGAATACTTGAAGACTCTAGGAAAGGAATTTTGTTAGGGGTATGAGAGAGAAATGAGAGAGAGGACACTTTGGAGAAAATAGAAATGCTGATAAATGAGAAGCATCAAATTAACCAAGTCCATAAAATGGTTTAGATATTATGGTTATACTAAGTATTTGAGCAGGAGAATATTAATCTGCATAATTTAAAGAGATAGGAAGTTGACACAAACCAAACCCATGGATGTGTCTATAAACATTATTTTGACCATTTTAAAGGATTAGAGCAATTAATCTTAACCAGGGGTGGGAAACCTGTGGCCTTGAGTCCACATGTGATCCTCTAGGTCCTCAAAGGTGGACCTTTGACTGAATGGTCTGCACTTGAGGACCTAGAGGTGGCCTTGAGTCTGCTGATTTCCCAACCCTGACCTAGACTATTGCATTGAGCTCCCATGTGATCTCTCTGCCTGAAGTCTCTCCCCTCTCCAATCTGCCCTCCACATAGCAACCAAAGTGATTTTGTTTAAGTACATATCTAACCATATCATAACCATATCTAACTAGGCATTCAGTGCCTGCTTAAATTCAGGCACTCTCTATTGCCTAGAAATAAATAACAATTTCCTCTCTTTTGGCTTTTGATGGCTTTTACAACCTATCTAGGAACTATCTTTCCAGCCTTATTATATACTCTTTCTCTTCACACACTCCATGGTCTCGCCACCCTGGCCTTCTTTCCATTCCTCACACCAACCTAGCTGAATGTGGATGGCTCTGTCTCCCACCTTTTTACTGTCTTACTCCCTATCTCTAGCACCTGGAAAGTAACCCTACCTTACCTCTGTCTCACAGAATCCTATACTGTATTCAAGATTAAGCTTCAGCCTGATACCCTATCCCCTAAATGTGTGTTATATCTTATATTTAGCAACTTTGTGTTCACCTGGCATTTATTATTTATATATTTATTCTGTATAAACATATTTTGCCTGCTATAGAATATGTTCCTTGAGAAAAGATATTGTTTATTTATTTTCCCTTTTTTTCCTGTGCATCCCATGCTCCCAGATAAAGTGACTGGAACATAGATAAGTGCTTATTAAATGTTTTTTGATTGATTACTTTTTAAAAATTATACTATTTTAAGAGGATCCTTTTGTCATTTAAAGAGGAGCTTATTTTTGTCCTTTTTACTCAGATAAAAGGACACAAATGGAGAAAATGCTAAAATATGAACAATGATTTGGATTGATCTGTGCCATGGAGAATGGGGTAGGTATGATTGCTACCATACTCTCCAGTTTAGTACTGAAGGACAATGCCATGTTTATTTCCATTATGACTAGAGAGAAGTATAGAGCATAGGGGACCATTTAGGGCATGTAGGTGGTGTGATGGAGACTCACCAGGCGTAGAGTCAGGAAGACTTGAGTCTGAAACTAGCCTCAGACATTTACTAGTTATATGATCCAGGGCAAGTCATTTAAATCCCATTTGCCTCTGTTTCTTCATCTGTAAAATGAGCTGGAGAAGGAAACGGAAAACCACTCTAGTATCTTTGCCAAGATAACCCCACATGGGGTCACCAAGAATTGTGTGTGACTGAAATGAACAATAAAGTGGACTATGTCCCTCTAGGCAAGCAACGTAGTCATTTCGGTTACTTTCTCATTTATAAAATAAAGAAAATGGTATTTGCAGTGCTCACTCTGCAGGAGTACTAGAGGGGAAAAGGTTTTGCAAACATTAGGGTGCTATCCAAGGTGAGCAATTTTTGTGATAAGAATGGCAGTTTTTATAATAATTTGATGTAAATGCTAAATTAGCAGGCAAACAGGCTAATGGCAAAACACAGTTCAAAGCTATTCAGTGAATTTAGTGATTTGAATTAACAGCAAATGGCTACATCTACCCATGGAGATATGTTTAGTGTAGTCAAGGGTATGCTAGTAGATGTTTATCAGTTCTCCAGAAATATGCAAAAATGTATACATGGCATACTTTAAAATTGAATCTGTTTTAGTAGTATTTCCTTCATCACTTTAAGTCAAAACACTCAACAAACCAATACATCGAGCCCTGATTCATAGCATTTTCTGATTCCTGAGGTATATAATGCTTACACTGAAAATTTAAAAGATGGAATCTAGACAGAGCTGATGTGAGCTAGCTCCACACTCTGGGAGCAGTGGAACAAGGCATTGAATCTATGATTAACAATCCATATTAAAATCAGTGGTTGGAAAAGTGGAATAAGTAATAACTGACATTTTTTTAAAAATTATATCTACATAAGATATGACAAATAGCAATAGAATTAAGGAACGTAACACTTGGATTGATGTGATGTTAGATTTGGGAAGAAAAAAGCATCAAAAATATTAAATTTGTCAGAAATAAAGAGTACAAAACTGTGGGTTAAATTGTGTGCTTTACTTTAAGAAACCCTAAACTTAATGATTCGAGGGATCTGTGATTTCCTTAACCTAGGTACACCCTCGACTGATATAGATCTTTGCAACTATATAGCCCTCAATGATTTTTTTGTATTACAAATTTATTTTATTTTCAATTCATGGAACAAAACAAGTATTTCCATTACACAACACAATAAAAAAAAGATTGCCCATGAGCGACTATATAGCCCTCAATGATTTTTTTGTATTACAAATTTATTTTATTTTCAATTCATGGAACAAAACAAGTATTTCCATTACACAACACAATAAAAAAAAGATGATTGCCCATGAAATGAATAATCTACCATGTTCAATTTACTAATTCTCTCCAAATATACAACGAAGTTATCATATAAATTTCTCCCCCTGCCAGGCCCAGATGACTACCACTGGAGACAGGCAGAGACAGACAGACAGACAGACAGACACACACAGATTATCCTATACATACTCAATCAGTTTTTTCTCTGGATGTAGATAGCATCTTTCTTTCTATGTCCTTTATTTTTAATTTGTGTATTTCTAATAATCAAAATGACTTAGTTGCTTAAAGCTATTCTTAAATTAATATTGCTTCTGCTCACTTCAGTCATCATCATTTAGTAGCTTTTTATATATACATTGTTTGTTTGATTCTTGCCTCAATTTCCTCATCTGTAAAATGAGCTGAAGAAGGAAATAAAAATCTCTCTAGTATCTGGCTCTGTTTACTTCATCATTTTGTGCAAGTTTTCCCATGCCCTTCCAAGGTCATTGAGCCCATCCTTTCTTAAAGGACAGTAGTATTCCATCACAACTCCCTAATTGATGGGGATCTTTGTGACTTCCATTTTTTACCATCACAAAGAAAGCTGCTGTGCACATCCCATTCACATTCAAACTTATGATTACTATCTGTGAATTTCCCTTGATCTTATTTTAATTCACTATTTTCTTTCTCAGCCTCTCTTTTACCCTATCCTTTTTACTTTATCTTCTCTCCACAATCTCTTATCCCCCACTTCACTCCACCCCTGCAAGTCTCTCCTATTCCTCTTCCCCAATCTCAATCCACACACTCTTACCCCCAACCTCTACCCCCATCTTTCAAAATCCCAATTCGGTAGAATAACTAACAAATCAAATAAACATATATTAAGTGCCTACTATGTGCCAAACACTATTCTAGACACTAGAAGTACAAAGACGAAAATTAAATAGTGTCCACATTCTATCAGGGAAAACAATATAGACACATAAAAGTAAAAACAAAATGCATATAAAATAAATTCAAAGTAGTCGATTGGGACACTAACCACTAGTGGGGTGGTCAGGAAAGCCTCAAGTAAGAAGAGTCCTTGATAGTCATTGAAAACTGTGGTGGCCAAAAACAAACAAAGAAGCAAGCACCTTATAAATAATCTTGTGGAAAGTCAACCTCGGCTGGCACACAGACAATGAATGGATAGACTGACCATCACTTGGCCTGTCCTCCAACAATTTCTAGCTTGGTAGGATAAGCCAGAGCTTTACTGGCAAAACTTCCAGGGTCTCTTTCATGAAATGGGACCAAGGAATAGAACTTTAGTAGAGTCTGAGCAAAAAACAATTTATGTATTAAAAATATGGATTCATACAAACCAAATTAAAAGGTTGCAAAGAGCTAAGATTTTCATCAAGTGTAGACATTTGAACTCTGACATTTGAGTTTGCTCGCCCATCCCATAGGAGCTGGATCTGGATATCATACGTGAATAAGAACTCAGAAGTGTGGGTAGTTTGGGGAATCCAGTATGAACTGGAATTCAGAAGGGTTAGTGGTGTTTTTGGTTGCTGGAGAAGCCCTCTGACCTCACCTGGCTGTCACTAACCATTCCTAGAGCCTCTTAATAGAATCCTCAACTAGTTCAAGTAAGGGGCAGGGCTGTAAATGTGTTGGGATCCTCCTCTTGAATGCAGCTCTGTTCTCTGCAGCTGTTTCTTTTTTTCCCCTCTTCTCTTCCCTAATAACCTGTTCCCAACCTCACCCCACCATTCCTAATCCCCCATAGGGTGAGATAGGAATGGAGAGAATGAGAATAAGAGGATTTTTATTTCAAAGGAAAAATCCTAAAAATTAGAGCAGTCCCAAAATAAAATAAGTTGCCTCAGAAGGCATTAGGATGACATTATTGGAAGCCTGTAAGCAGAGGCTGGTTGATTATTTTTCCAGGACATTTTTGTGTATGTGTATATGTGGGGGAAGCATAAGGGAGGGTTCTTGTTTAGGTAAGGATTGACTTTCATAACATCTCTTTTATATTTCCCCTTCTTTCCATTTATACATGCCATCATCCTAGTTCATGACCTCACCATCTCTCACCTGCACTACAGCAATAGCCTTTGAACTGGTTTCTCTGAACTCCCCTTTTCCTTCCCAGCATCCATTAAGCTGCCAAAGTAATTTTTTTCTAAAGCATAAATGGGATGATGAGTAACTCCTCTCCCAACCCCCACCTCAGCCTTCCTCTCCAATTTGAATCCCACCCTATTATCTCCAAGATAAAAATATGAACTCCTCTATTTAAAATTCTTCATGGGGCAGCTAAGTAGCACAGTGAATAGAGCTCTGGCCCTAGAGTCAGGAGGACCTGAGTTCAAATCTCACTTCAGACACTTTACACTAGCTGTGTGACCTTGAGCAAGTCACTTAACCCCAATTGCCTCATCCTGGGTCATCTCTAGTCATCCTGATGAATATCTGGTCACTGGATTCAGATAGCTCTGGAGAAGAAGTGAGGCTGGTAACTTGCACAGCCCTCCCTCACTCAAAACAAAGCCAAGTGCAAGTCATGTCATCATTTCTCTGATGGCATGGTCTTCTTTGGCAACCAAGGATGAATACACACACACACAGTAGCTGTGTGACCTTGAGCAAGTCATTTAACCCCAATTGCCTAGCTTTCTTCCTTCCAAAAAAAAAGCAAACATAAAATTCTACATGACCTGACTCTTTCCTACCTTTGCAAGGTTTCTTAGATTTTGCTCTCCTTCAGCTTCATTGATGTTCCTTTATACAAGATATTCCATCTTTTATCTCCTATTCCCACACCTGTAATGCCCTTCTCCATCACCTCTGCCTCTTAGTTTCCCTGTATTGCACCAAGATTCTGGTCAAATATTGCTTTCTGCAGGCGGACTTAACAGTTCCCTGCAGCCGCTAGTGCCTTCCCTTTGCAGTTTATCTGGTTGTCTGAAGCCACACTGGCTCTCCGGTTGAGGACTATCTTCCGGGTGAAGGATCAACCTATTAAAAAGGACTCTAACAAGAATTGGCCAGAAGTGACGAAGAGCGAGACCCCGCTGTGATTGTCACAGGACAATCTATTTCCTTTGTCTTTACAGAGATGGGCAATGGAGGCATCCTTGAACTCCTGGGGGATAACCTCCTCTTGCCATATAACCTAGAAAATTTCATTCAGCTTTTGTATGAATAATGGTCCCCCTACCTTGTAAATTGCAGCTGGAATAAAATCAGCACTGTCAAGCATTCAAACTATGCTTCAGAGAGTGCAACTCTGATGGGATGGCCACATTGTTCAAATGCAAAATGTAAGCTTGTCAAAAAGACTATTTTATGGAGACCTCACATGGGACGATCACATGACGGTCAGAAGAAGCGATACAAGGACATTCTGAAAGTCTCTCTCAAAAACTTTGGATTTGACTGTGCAACATGGGAGACACTGGCACAAGACTGCTCAGCATGGTGTGCCCACATCAGAAAAGGTGCTGTGCTCTAAGCACAATTGAGAAAGCACAAAGTAAAATTAGGATGAACAAATTGGGAGTAACCACCTGAAGGGTCACATGGATTATCTGTGTCTAACCTGTGGTAGAGCATTCCGAGCTCGTATTGGTCTGATCAGCCACAGTAGGACACACTGAAATCTCACTTTATCATGGTGATGTCGTTTTGGCCCACTTCGAGAATGAAGGACAACCATCTGGTTGTCTATATATTGTCTTTCCTATTAAAGTGGAAGCAACTTAGGGTCAGGAACTGTTTTTGCTGTGTACCCCTACAAAGTAATAGAATTAATAAGTGCTTGTATAACTAGCATTGACTAGATGACAGCTAGGATTCATACACAGAGACTATGACTGGGTATATTTTTATTTTATAAGGTAATCTTAACCTCAATATATCCAAAGCAGAATTCATTTTATTTCCTTTTAATTCTCCCTTTTACCTTTCCCTAGTCCCTATTTCTGTGAGGGTACCTCCATCCTTCCAGTCACCCATGTTTTGAAACTTCAAGTTCTCTTTCCCTCCACTCATACCCTATCAGGTGGCAGGTCTTACTGATTCTACCCCAGTATCCCTTTTACTTTCCCCCTTTTTTCTCTCTACTGACACAATTCACTATCTTAATTCAGGACCTCATTACCTTTCACTAGGCATATACTAATAGATGTCTAATTAGTCTCCCTTTCTCTGATTTCTCTCCTCCTTGACACAGTTAACAAATTGATATTACTAACACAGTTCCAATCACATTACGTTCCTGTGGAAGACATTCCCTTTTGTCTCTGGCATAAAATGATCTCTGGATCTTAAGTTCTTAATGCATAAAATGAGAGAGGTAAGATAGAATTGAAGTTTCCTTACAAGTGCTCTAAATTCTTAGCATGTATGAGCATGTGATGTGACTTACTACAGTTTCACACTTCATGGTGGAACACGAATTAAATCTATGTTCTCTTTATACTTAGAGTGCTTTTTCTCCTTTGGACTCCTTTAGAACATGAGCTCCTTGAGAGCAGGGACCATGTTTTTTTCTTTCCTTCTATCCCCAGAGCTTATCACGGTGACTGGCATATAGTAAATATGTTAGTAAGTCTAGCTGACTGTCCATTGACCTACTGATTATATAGGATAATAACATATTCAAGCAGAGATTCCTCCATACCTATCTCTTAGTAGGTGATAATGTTTTTTGACTGATAAATTTCTTCTGGTGTGGTTATGACCTCTCTAAGGGTTTCTAATTGTCCTTAATTTTCAAAATGAATTTAAACTCAGTTCATTTTGAAAAGAATTATATCCCATACAGAATTCTTATATAGGGTGACCAGGTTTCCCAAATTAAGAAGATAATGACATGGTTCTATAGTTGTAAAAAAGAGTTGAGAATTCCTACTGTAAGGAAACTGCACCTGAAGTATTCAGGTTAGTATAAGACACCTTGGAAACCTGAAGGTGTAAATAAATTTCAGAGCTCAGAGGAGAGAAACAAAAATAATTTAGTGACTTATCAAAATCAAAGGAGTTAAGTACAGTAAGTGAAGACAGGCTTGAGTGATGAGAAGACAAGGCACTAATATAAACTACATAACAAAGAAAAGGAAGAGTTCTCCATCCAACATTAAAAGAAAGAACTTTCAATTGATTATGAACAAGCATTAAAAACGATGAGTTGTTGTATCCTCATGGTAGACATCAAGTACGTGTCATTCAAAGGATATTTGAGTCAGACTCATTTTGCAATTGATATTTTTATTAATGTTAGTGACTTATTCATTGCTTGGCTACTTTTATAAATGATATGGATTTAAACAGTCAAACTCATAAGTTGCTAAATCAGTAGAAAATGATGTATCAGACAATTATTTCATTTGCATGAATAGGTTCAAAAATATAAGATGGTATAAATATTGTATCTGGTAAAGGAAGACCTGAATAATACTAGCTTTTTTTCTACTAATGCTTCAGATGATTTTTATTCATGAGAGGCAGAATAATATTCTGGGAGAGATAACTTCGGAACCATGAAAACATGGGTTCGTTTGTCTCTGATGCATGCTAGCTGTGTGACCATGGACAAGTCATTTTATCCATCAGTGCTCTAGGCAACTATTATAAGACATCAAATTACAGATGAACTACTTGTTCGCATCAATAGAGTTTCCATTCTCCTCAATAATAAAGTAATGGTTTTTGACTGGCCATCTCTTCAATTCATATTCACAGTTGTACACACTTGTGGAACAGTTATCTATTCTTTTAACTGTTAAAAATTTAATTGCATACAGGGCAGGAAAGTCTGTTTTCATTTTGCTGTGCTATGGGTTCAATTACTCAGGAGGTCATATCATTTCCCCCTTCCCCCTGCTCCCTACTCCGATATACACAGTTGTGCATGATACATCTATAATCCCATTCAATTCAAATTAGTAAACATTTGGTAAACACCTACCATATGCAAGGTGCTAGAAATACAAAGAAAGCAATTCCTACTCTCATGGAGCTTACACTGGACATGGGAATATACAAAATGTACACAAGTAAGTAAATACAAAATAATTAGAAGGAATAAGAATGATATTCATGGCCCTGACAATGGCATCTCTTCTATTCTTAAATTTTATAGGGCTTCACCTTGCTTAGTGAAGTGCTATCTACTCTATGGACTTTCATTAAATATTATTAATAAGTTAATAATACTTTACCATTAATGAGGTAAAAGAGAAAAGATAACCTTAACTGGTGACCAGGAACAAGTTCCTAATAGACAACATCTACCTGAGAATTGCCAGTTTGGAGAAATAACTGAAGGCATGTGGCCACTGAGATACCATCAATGATTTTTGAAAGATTACGGTGAATGGGAGAGCCGCTAGCCCTGAAGAAGGGAAAATGTTGGATTGCTTCTCAGAAAAAGGAAAGATAACAGAGTTTACAAATTAAGGCTAGTGAGACAGATTTTGGTTTGAGGAATTCTAGAATGTAATATGAAAGTGGATAATTAGTGAATAAGAAAAAGAAGCAGAGATCACAGAGGACACACAGTTTTGTCAAGAACAAGTTATGGCACCCAATGTGATTTCCATTTCTGATCAAATGACAAGATATGTGTGGGTCCAGAAGTGCATGAAGTGATTTTTCAAAACTTAAAACTCTATATAAATATTAGCTCTTGTTTTAATTTTTGTTTTTATTATTTTATGATGATGATAGTAGAGATATCAGATGGATCAAGACAATACCATAGATCTTATTTGTCTCTATATTAGTATATATATATTAGTCTATGTGTATTATTAATATGTCACTGTCGTTCTATTTTTGGGGAACAGCTGCAGTTTCTGTGGAAAAGGAGATGTGGTTTTGACAGTAATAGAAATAGGCAGATTCAGATCTGTTTGAATGACTTTAGATCTATTTGGAAGGAAGCCACTGGTGGAGCATCCCAGGGATCTATACTTGGCATTGTGCTACTTAATATTTGTGTCATTTACTTGGATAAAAGCATAAATGGCAAATTTATCAAATTTACAGCTGACATAAAGTTTTTTGATGGAGCTAACATACAGGAAGATATCTTGAAAGGTTAAAACAATGGCTATATTAAATAAAATGGGTCTTGATAGAGCTACATGTAAAATCTACTTAATTTCAAAAGAATCAACTTAACTAATGCAGGATGGAAGAGAGCAGTCCTCTAGAAAAAAGCTGAAATTTTAGTAGACAGGGTGCTCAATATGTGCTAATAGCATAATGTAGCAGCTTATCCAAAAGCTGATATACTTTTAGATTTCTTTAACAGTGGCATTCCATCCAGGAATATTAAGGGAAGTATCACTCTAGTCTTCTCTGCTCAGATTATATTGGAAATATTGTTCTTATGTCCAAAGGGCTATAAAAATGCACATACTCTTTGACCCAGCAATACTGCTTCTAGAACTGTATCCCAAAGCAATCATAGAAATGGGAAAAGGACCCACATATACAAAAATATTTATAGGATCTCTTTTTGTGGTGGCCAAGACCTGGAAAGGCTGAATAAGTTGTGGTATATGAATGTAATGAGATACGACTGTGCTAAAGAAATGATCAACAGGAAGACTTCAGAAAAACCTGGAAAGACTTTGATGAACTGATGCTGAGTGAAGTGAGCAGAACCAGGAGAAACTTGCACACAGTGATAACCACAGTATGTGATGACTGATTTTATCAGCTTAACCCTTCTCAGCAAGGCAAGGACCTAAAACAATTCCAAAGGACTCATGATGGAAAAGGCCATCCACATCCAGAGAAAGAACTATGGAGTCAGAATGCAGAGTAAAGCATTTTCTTTTCTATATTTTTCTTTCTCATGGTCTCTCCCATTCATTATACTTCTTCTATACAACATGACTAATGTGAAAAAGTGTTTAATAGGAATGGATGTGTGGAGGCTATATCAGAGAGAATGCTATCTTGGAGAGGGAGGGGGAGAAAATTGAAAACTTATGGAAGTGAATGTTGAAAACTAAAACTAAATTAGCTCATAAAAAAGGAAATGTTGTTCAGTTCCGGGTGACAAATTTGGAGAAAGATGTTGGATAATGTCCAGAGGATAGCAAAAATAATGGTGAAGGGCCTCATGGTCATGTCATATGAAGATCATTTGAAGAAACTGGAGATGTGTAACCTGGAGAAGGAAGTACTTAACTTAGATGGAGATTCGTATATACTTTGAGGGAAAGGAAGAAGAGACATACTCACTGTAATGGGGCCTGGAGGACAGAGGTAGGAAAGATGTGGAAAAGTTGCACAGAGGCAAGCTTAGACTTGAAGGAAAACTTCCTTACAATTAGGACTCTCCAAATATTCAGTGGATTTCCTTGGGATAAAGCGAGTTCCCTTTCCCTATAAATCTTCAAGCAAAACTTAGATACCTACTTGTAGGATAGAAAGTTGCTAGTTCTTGTTCAAGTATGGGTTTGGCTAGAGGTTTCTGCTCTGAGGTTTCTGCTAATTTTGTGATTCTGTTAAAGAAAAAGTGGGAGAATAACCTAGAATCAAGTCCTACCTCTCAAACTTGCTAGCTATATGACCATGGGTCATCCACATGGGGCAGTGGATGGAATGTCAGATCTGGAGTCAGGAAAAACTGAGTTTAGATCCAGCCTCAGACACTAAATAGCTGTGTGACCCCAGGCAAGTCACTTACTCCTATTACCCTTAGTTTCCTCATCTTTAAGTGAGTTGGAGAAGCAAGCCCAAATGGGGTCATGAAGAGTTGGGCATGACTGAAAACAATTTAACAATGACAAATGACCAAGAGCAGGTCCATTTACCTCACTTCTTTATATGTAAAATATAGTAAAATAGAGAGGATACTTTACAGATCTATCACATGCCTCAAATATGACAATGTATGTAAAGTGCTTTATAAATTTTAAATGACTGTCTATTATTCTGCTGTACCAAACAAGACCTTCTTGCTTATCCTGCTCTCTGTTCCTCAGAATGGGTCACAGGAAGGCTATAGGCACCCTTCAGGAGTGTGCTGCCAAATATTTAACAGACATTAACATAACACATTTTTAAGTTGTCTGTTCCTTTTTAAAGTCTATACAAAGCCAATATAACAATAGAGATTCGTAGCTTTTGTGAATTTCTGAGGTGTGAATGCTCACACTGAAAATCTAATAATCTGTGCCTCAGGATCCAGATGGGGCCTGCTCTAGTACACTCACACCTGGCTGAATTAATTTGACTTATCAAGGTAAGGAAGATTAGAATATATAGTTATGACACAATTGAAGAAGTACAAAGCTCTGGCCTTGCCTTTGGATCTTGAAAAGTCTTCCTTTTTCCCCTTTGCTTTACCATGTCTTTCTATTCCTTGCTCATTTTATGTTTTCCATTTCCCTTGAAAAACAAGGAGAGAAAGTATAGGAACCTCCCTCATGTCCTTAACCAAAACAAGCCTACCTGCTCTTCCCCTTTTCTGGTCCAATCCCATAAATATGGTAGATAACAGGCATAATTACATGTATATTTTTACAATTCAAGAGTGTTATCTGACTGCTAAGTCAGCAGGGAAACACACAACTTCCTTAGTCAGATGCCAAAAGCGCTTCTATTTTTTAATTATTTGTGAGGGTGGAAATAGCTTTTAGTCAGTTGAAATAGCCACCGCGGCACTAGAAAGATGATCTATGATACTGCCTTAGAATAATAAACTGCCTCATTCGAACTATACCTGTGTTTGTTTTTGTAAGATAGCATGCTTAAGAAAAATCTTAGCTGACTCATTTGTCCGACTCATTCTGTAACAAAATTTGCATTTTATATAAAATACATATACATTTCATTTTCCCAGTGGAACTGTGATTCAGGAATAGCTAGCTTTAACTGGACCACAAGATCCCATTTCAATGTTAAATTTTCAATGTGAGCATTTGTTAGAAGTTAGGACATATTTATTTTTTTTTGTTGATTGTCTAAGTTTAAGAAAATGATGAAGAAAATGTTAATAATTCATACTAAATCTAAAAGTATGCTGCATATACATTTTTATCCTGCAGATCTGGTTGTTAAACTTTACCACTATACCTTTGGATAGGGGGTAGTCATTGCAACAATGTAGATCCCAATTCTCTAAGTTTTTTAATGGGCAGGGTTATTGATTCAGAATAGTAGGAGTCTTACCCAAGTTCCAACATTTCAAGGACATAATTATTTCTTCCTCATTCTTTGCTCACACTCTTACCACATGACCAACCCATATTCTTTTTTATCATATTTTTTGGGTGATTTTGCTTTCCCTTTTTAATTCCTTAGTATATTTATCCAGTTCTACATTACTCTTTGATTAATCTTCAACTTCAGTTCTTTAGGAGTTATAGTATTCCATGACTCTTAGCCATCTTACATCATCAGAAAAATATATATGTTAAAAAGATTAACTTTTGTTTCAGAAAAAAATTTTCAAGGAGGTCCTTAAAAGTACTCTGATTTTTTTCCAAGGTAATATAGCCTACTCTGAATGAATGAATGAATAAAATATCTATTAAATGCTTACTATGCAAGAAGGACTTTTTTCTTATTCTTCAGTTCTGAGCCCAACTCTGAGATCCATCTGCAGCATCTGTCCAAGATTGTATGTGTACATACATATATACATATATCATGCATGTATGCACACATGTATATGTGCATACATGTTTATATACACATCCATTTAAAATATAAATTGACATACACCTATATATGATTATCTGTTTATATCTCTCTATATATCTATCGAGATAGTTTTTTAGTCTATGATCCTAGAAGCTGTTGCCACAATTAATAAAGGATGATTATATATAGGAGCCTACCTTTCTGTGGCAAGTTGTCTCGGAAAGAACTGAATGGAGATTTCTTAAGTCTGGCCTTCAAGTCTTCTCATCAACAGAAGGATGAACAAGTAATTAGCCACTGAAATGATTAGCCAGTCCCTAATTCTTCTAAAAAGACTGACTCAGGAATTAAAGAAAACTTTTTTTTTAAAAAGCTAGATTATTCCTTGGTAAGAATTTGTTAAAATGTAATGAGCAGAACACTAATGCCCATGTTCACACAACTTCCTGATACACACTTTTTGTTTGAATGATATTTGCTTCAACAATATTAGACTCAGACTCTCTAATGTGTCCATCAGGGGTGAGGAACCTGCAATCTCAAGGCCACATGTGACCCTTTGAGTCCTCAAGGAGGTCCTTTACTGATGAAGTTTGCTGGCTCAAGGTTTCAACCCCTGCATCTAGCTCCTGGTTCTGTTTTCTTTCTGATGCATGTTAATTACCAGGACATACGGCACAATTCTTGGTATGGAAACATACTCCAAAGTCCAGTAAAGAGTGTTAGATGTTCTATTACAGGTTATCAAGCTGAAATTGTAGATATGAGCTGCTGTTTTGCACTATCCTTCTTAGAGGAATCATGAAATAAAGTCATTCAAAAAATTTATTTTAAATGTCTACTATGTTTGAGACATTGTGCTATGTGCTGGAGATAGAAATAAAGGTAAAAATACAGCCTCTCCTTTCAAAGAACTTACAATTTAATGGAAGACACAACATGAAATGACTATATAGAATCCCCCCATATGTGTATATACATATATATATATTCATATATATGTACGTGTATATACATATATATTCATATATATGTATGTGTATATACATATACACACAGAAATATACATGCATAATTTACGTGTATAAATAATATATAAATACCACATATAAAAATATATATGTATTTGCTTATATATGTATATTTGTGTGTATATATACATACACACACATATCCACACATAATGCACGTATGTGTATATATACACATACACATATAACACACACATACATGCATGCGCACATAACATATATATACACACAGATGAATTAGAGAAAAGCAGAAGGACAGTATTAGAATTAAGGATGATTGTGAAAACCTTCTTGTAGAAAGTGAAATTTTGGCAGAGACTTGAAGGAAGCTGGAGAAGCCAGGAGGTAGAGCTGAGAGGGAGATGTTCCAGGCGTGGGAGACAGCAAATGAAAATGACCAGAGTAGGGAGATGAAGTGTGGTGTGAAGTGCAGCAAAAATGCCTGTGTCACTGAATCTCAGTAGGTGGCGGGAGAGGGTGGGTAACAAATGATAAGACTAAAAATGTAGCCATGGCTCATGTTTTTAAGGGCTTTAAAAGTCTAAGAGTGAATTTTATATTTGAACCTGGAGGCAAGAGGGAGTTACTAGAGTTAAGTGAATGGGGGGACAGGGTGATGTGGTCAAATTTGTGCTTTAGGGAGACCACTTTGACCACTGAATGGAGGATGGATTGGAGTGGGGAGAGACTTGAGGCAGAGCTATTGTAGCAGTCTAGGTGTGAGGTGATGCACCATGGTGGCAGTAGTATCAGACGAGAGAAGTGATGAAACGTACAGTTTTCTTCTCTAAGGACATTAACTTCACTACACACACTTACTGCCAAATGTTAAGGACAGGTCTTCATTCTGCATTTTTCTACCATGGTCACGATCTGGTATTCATATGGAGACCTTATTTAGAGTGCTCTGGCACATCTCTAACCTAAAATAACTCTGTGGTACTGAAGGAGATGAAATGTAACCTACAAAGCTCCAAGCACTTCATCCTTCCATTCTTCTTGAGTCAGTCAATTCCTCAGCTTGGCAGAGCCAACATGTTTATATGTCTTTAACTGTTCACAATGCAGAGAAACAATCACTCACGAGCAGCCCTTCTTTGAAAGGAGTGCATTTTCCAGGAAGGGAGTTTAATGAATTCAGCTATCATTTGTTCCTCTCCTAATTCTTATCATTTCACACAAGAAAACACATTCAGAATAAGAGACCTCATACTCTCTTACACAGCGGAACATATTCAGCATGTGGAGAGAAATGAGCAAAACTCCACTGATTTTGTTAAATATTACATTCATGTAATTTTTAATTGAAGAAGATAGGGGTGCTCAAGAATAAATTTATAATCCTATTATATAAGAACAATGAAGCTTTTAGCAAAATAAATGAACTGGAAAAGAGCTCTTAGATATTCTCATCTTTGCTCTGACAAGCTTTTCTTCCATTTGTTTGCTCTAGGGGTCATTCTTTTTTCATTTCCAGTTATTAAAATTTCTGAGTAATAAAAAAAGATTATTTTTAAATTAAAGATGAATGAATGAAAAAGTATTTGTTAAGTGTTTATTGTGTCCAAAGAATTGAGGATAGAAAAAAAAGGTTACACTGATTTTGCTCTCAAGGAATTCACATTGCCAAAAGGGTAGACAGCACATTTAATTGTTGAATGGATGGAAAGGTCTGATGGTCCATTCATGTGAAAAATGGCCTGGTTTATGACTGAGGTATAGAGATTTGATATAAGGTTGATGGACAAACACAACAATAAAAATTGCTAATATTTATATACCATTTTACTTGTATTGCATAATTGTTGTTAAATTGGCATTTTCTTGCTACTTCCTTCTCCAGGTCATCTTATAGATGAGGTACGGAGGTAACAGAGTTAAGTGACTTACCCAAGGTCACACAGTTAGTAAGTGTCTGAAGCCATATTTGAACTCAAGAAAATGAATCTTCCACACTAAAGGGCTGATACTCTATTTACTGTGCCACCTAGCTGATGATAGTAGGTGTGAAAAATTGAAGACCTTGACATTTAGATGAAAACATAATAAAACGTAAATGGAATTCTGGATAGCAAACTGTGCCCAAATAATGGCTGGATTAAAAAGGTCCTCTTTCAGTTAGATAAAAACTACTAATTAATTTTAAAGAGTACTTTAAAGTTACTTATTAGATGAAATATTTTTATTATTATGTTTATTCACATATTTTTTTGGAAACTCAATCCTGTTTATTCCATTTTATTGCTACAGAGAACCCCTTATGTGAAAATTTCTTCTTTTGATTCACACTGGCAACTCATCTTGGATTTAAGAGTTTTAGAGAGCTGCCCGAGGTACTTAGATGTCAAGAGACTTGCTAGTGTTTCACAGCTACTTTGTTCAAGGGGCAAGACTTGAACTCACATCTTTCTGACTCCTCAGCCCTCTGTTCACATCACAATGCCTATCTGCCTATCTTAGATATATACATATATATATATTTATATATGTACATATATTATGTATATAAACATATTATACATGTAGCTGTTATATATATGTATATCTATATCTATCCATCTATCTACCTATCTATATCTTTTTATTCATAGAGTAGATTAATTCTCTCAGAATCATAGATTGTTGGAGTTAGAAGGGATAGCCATCTACTCCAGTTCATACCTAAAAAATATTCCTATGGAAATATACCTGAGAAATGGTCATTGTAGATACTTTGGTCAAAGTAATGAAACAATTGTGATTCACCAGAAAGCAATATTTTGGAATACAATGGCAATCACTACCTACTAATCCATAATACAATAATAAAACAAAAATTTCTATAAAATATAGATTTTATAATATAATTATATTCCTATATGTTACAAATAATGTAATATAATCATGGGATATTCATTTATTAAATAATAATGAAGTGCCACATCTACAGTACTTAAAAGTTTGTGAAGTGCTTTATATACATTAAGACTCATTAAAAAAACAGTTGGGTAGGTGCTAGAAATAGTATTGCTGTGATTTTATAGATCAAGAAACTGAGGCTTAAGAGAGGCTGAACAACTTCCCCAAAGTCACATAGCTGTCAAGTATCTGAGGCAGGATTTGACCTAATTCTTCCTGATTTAAGATCCAGTACTTTATTCCATATTTCAGTGTCCTCTAAGCCTTGTTGATAGTGGACCTTTGTAAGTAAAGCATTATGCCCTCAAATTATATGCATGTACAAATGTATATATATATATATATATATATGTATATATATATATATATGTGTGTGTGTGTGTATATATTATAAATAGGCATGAAATAGAAATTAAAAGGATGAGATAATGGAGAAACAAGCAATATTTTAAAATGATGCTTAAGATGGTATTTATTAGTGGCACAATAAACCTTATTGTTTTCAATGTGACAGCAATATCAATAGGTCAACAGACATTTATTAAACATGTAATATGTTCCAGGTCTTGTGCTAAGAGCTACAGATACAAATATAAGATACAAAGAAAGGCAGTTTCTGCCCTCAAAGGGCTTTATTGTCCTGATGGGGAAGAGTATAGAAAGGGAAAGTCTGGGACTGGGGTTGAGGGTGAGGGGGAAGGTACTCATGCAGACAAAGTTTAGAAAATCAGAAGCAGAATCAGGAAAGGAATTAAGGCTGGCTGGCCTAGGCCCTTCCTCAACATTCTGGGAAGAACTTACCAATGGAAGAAATGGTGTGAAAGGATGGAGAATACTCCAGGGAGAGAAGGGCATAGTAGCTGTGGGAACTTCAGGGATGAGAGGGTCCCTTAGACATGGTAGCAAAATGTACAGACAGAATCAAGAGACAAATGATATGATTGAAAACATTTCATTTTTTAAAAAAATATAATATATAATATATATAGTATATAACTGATATAAATTTTGTGAAATATCAGTTTGAGTGTGTGGGTCTAAGTTCTGTCATGTAAGGCCTAGGTGGTGGGAATGGTCTGCTCTAAGTGTAGGCAGTAAAGAGATGAAACATTTTTTGAGAATTTTGAAACAATAATAAAACTGAATTAAAAACTGGACTGCTTTATATAATCACTATTCACTGGCAATTCTGGAGAATACTAGTGATAAAATATTCCTCCTCCCAAAATGTCTTTTGTTATTCTAAGTTCTAAACAATTGTAATGTTACCACAGCCACCCCTTGATGCTGGCGAACTCATTTTGAGGGTTAAGTCCTTAATGGGTCAGAATTGTTTGGGCTTGCTTTAGGTAAAAGACTTGTTTCCAACATTTTTGGTACAACGTATTCCAGCATTCCACAAGTAGATGTGAAATAAAAATTGATAGCACAGCAATTATAAAGATGAAGAAACAGAATTTGAATTATTTCAGTCCTGTCATGCTATGTAAATGTTTGGAGTTTTTATTTGTGTTTAAAATTTAAAACAGTGAAACAATGTGAAGTGCAACTTGTAATATATTTGTTTGACAAGTGTAAAATGTAGTTTATACATGATGTTAAAATTGAAATTTATTCTTTTTAAATTAATCACTTTTAAAGCTAAGGAATGAATCAAGAAAATGAAATGTTATATCAGTATGATTATTTAGGAGTTGCTTCAACTCCACCTTTTGCAGACATTTCAGTTTTATTAAAAATTCACTTATGAAATGAGATTCCTATGACTCTCTTCCAAATTTTATCCTTGTGTTTAAGACTTTTCCTTTTTGTATATTACTGCTTTATTTATAAAGATTACTCCGTGTTCAAATATGAACTATTTGTTGAACAGTTATGCTGTCTATTAAACATGAATATGCAAAGCTTGATCTTGGCAAAGACTGACCAATTTCCAGAAGTTAAGGTCTGAAAACAGAAACTGTAGTATTATTATTCACTACTGTGACACAACAATATGTAAATATACTTTTTTCCTTTTTCCTCAAACAGTATTAATTCATTATTTTTATCCTTTTCATACTGGACTATTTACTTTAATTAATTGAAGCAATTAATATTTTTACTGGCATGCTCATATACACAAAGTTTAATAAAAAAAATTTTACTGTCTGAATTTCTTTTTTACATATTATTATTTATTGCATTTCATGATTATTACTGAAGATAATTTTATCATAAAAGGAAGGTTGTTAAAAATGATCTACTACAGGTGTCACATGCGATAGACCCACCACCACTGATTCTAAATTCTGTTTGTTTTCATACTGGGCATTCATTTATACTATGCGTGGCTGTCAAAGTTCAAAAAGATAAATCAGAAAGAAATGTGGATCCAAATGGAAGAAATGACTGAACTTGATGAATTAAGATGCTCATTTTAAATCCCATCTTCTAGTATGAAAGATTTTTTTGTTGAAATTTGGCTATTAAATTTCCATCTGTCCTGATTAAGATTAGTTTTGCTTGCAGACTAATCAGAGATCTGGCATTTTGATGCATTTACGAAATGGATCCAAAAAATCACCTGAAACTTTGCTTGAAAGATTTTTAAACAAGTTAGAAAAATTCCTTTTCCTAGTTTTAAAGTGTTCAGATAAGAAAGGTTTTATCGATGATACACTTACATGACTCTTGGTAACAAAATCCTGGTTTTTAAGCATCTTACTTGCTAATTGTGATGGATTCATGCAATTATTCATCAGTGTGTTAAGAAATAATATAACCCAGGTGAGGTTTTGTTAAGAACAGTGGATATATACAAAATCTTAAAATAATCTTCTTGATAATTTTGAAAATTTGGACTGATTTCTTGTTAATTAATTGGATTGTCATTGTTTTTGCCTTATAATATAGGTGAGAAAGAACTCTTACTAGGAGTAGAAGCGTTGGCTTTGCCACTTTCTTACGCTTGCTTGTGCTCACATTGTTAAGATTCTCAACAGAAATCTGTTAAAACTACTTGTCCATTTTTGTAACAACAAGCAAGAGTGATGTAGTGAGTGAAGCGCTGACCTTGGAGCCAGACCCGGGTTCACATCTCTGAGTGACTGGATAGATCATTTAATTCCTTAGACCTTGAACAAGAACAGGTAATGTATAAGGGGCAGCTAGGTGGTGCAGTGGATAAAGCACTTGTCTTAGAATCAAGGAAGACTGATTTTCATGACTTCAAATCTGACTTCAGACGTTTATTAGTTGTGTGACCCTGGGCAAGTCACTTAACCTTATTTGCCTCAGTTTCCTTATCTATAAAATGATCAGGAGAAAGAAATGGTGAGCCACTCCAGTATCTTTGCTAAGAAAACCCCAAAAGGGGGGTCATGAAAAGTTGAACATGACTGAACCTACGTAGCAACAACATTTGTATAGCACTTACTACATGGCTGGCATTATGCTAACTGATTCACAATTAATATCTCATTTGTTCCTCACAACAACCCTGGGAGGTAGGTGCTGTTATCACCCCCATTTTACAGGGGGGAAACTGAGGTTAAGTGACTTGACCATGGCCACAAAAGAAGCAACTTTCTGAAGTCAGATTTGAACTCAGGTCTCCCTGACTCCATGCTTGGCACTCTTATCCATTGTACCACCTAGCTGTAGGTAGATCTCTAAGACTATAGGGGCATAAAAAATGCCAACTTGAGTTCCCTAACCCAATAAAATTGCAGGTCTAATTCCTATCCTTATACTTAACTAAAACTAGATCATGTAATCTATATATCCAATTAACCAGGTACATGTAAACAATAATATGGTACATATTGAAAGTAAATGAATGAATGATTTTCAATTCTTCTTCAATGTGGAATCTCCTTGTGTGCTATGTATTACATGTAACCATCTGATAAACAGGCTGAGTAGGGATGTCAATATCAATATGCATATTAAACATTACCAAAGCTTGATTACTTTTTTTAAATGAAAAATACAAGTGGTAGTGCTAACATCCCTCCACCCCCACCAAATAATTGTCTAAACTAAAGCACCCCATTTTGGAGACCGCTGCGCTATATCATGGTGCCTATGACAATTATTGCTCAATGTGTATTTTTAGAAATGAATGCTATTTTTTTGAAAACAGTTTGAAAATGGAGGCAACTCAGCACTGAATGTTAAGAGTTAAAATAATAAGTTATAAAAGGATATTTGATTATCAGTAAGACTATTTTGAGGTGTTATATATAAAGAAATAAAGTATTTAATGTTTTTAATATAATCAATTTCACTTTATTTATAAGATATTGAATTATTGTAGCATTTAATTATAGCAACCAAGCCTTAAATGATAGGGGCCTTGAAATTTGGTAGGTGATACGATTTAATTTACTTGCTTCCAATCACCTTCCTAGAGGGTGTACATTCTGCTATTTGTTATATTATATAGTTCATTGACTATATGTATTGAAAAAATATGTCCTCTGAGGGATTTGGGCTTGCTTGTATGGTCCTCTATGTTGAAATAGAAAAAAGAGAGCTTTCCCTATTTCATGGGACTTGTTTCTAAATTTCTGGTCTCTAGCTTTACAGTTTTGAGCAGATTTCAAAACAAATCAACAGACACATTGAGACTTTGGTTATTTTTGGCTAGTAGTGGATAAATGAATAGTCCAAGAGTTTCTGACATTGTGCCAAACGTCTATAAGCCTAAAGTTAAAGAGTCATGTTTTCCAGGAAACCTTGAAGTTTGCCGAGATTTATGCTTTTGATATTGTCATCCATTACTACATTCAAAGGAACTGTCTACATAGAGGTTGATAGAGGGCAGTCAAACCTTTTGCACTGCACAAATTATATGATTAGGTGTCTGTCTATGGGTCGACTTGTTCTCAAGCCCCCAAAACTAAACACAGCTGAGATCTAAATCCCTGACAAATGAAGGCTGAGTGTAAGGATCACAGATAACGTACAGCAAATGGAATCTCTAAACACCACCCAGTCACACAATATACACCTGATAAATGACTGTCTGAAATAGTACTTTTGAAAAGGACATTTAAGGTTGATTTTTCCAGCATAATGGAAATTAACTGAATAAACATGGGAAATATACGTTACACACAGATGATTGTATTTCAAATGATTGTTCCAGGTAAAGGGTGCTTCTTTTTCTTTTCTCTGTCATAAATGGTGAAATTAGTTACAAATGAAGGCTTTAGACTTTTCCGCCTGAGAAAGAAAATAAATTCACAGAATAGAGCAATTTATCTATCTAATACTGTATTTAAAGTAAGAATAAAGTGGCTATGGATTAAAGTGAAAATTAACATTTGAGGAATGCCTCCTCTTACTTCTAGGAAAATATTTGTGTGATGTGTATTTAATCTAGTAACTATTTATGCAGTTAAAGTGATAGAATTTAATGAGAGAGGAAGAACGCCATTGGAAATAGAGAGCAAGCTTCTGAATTAAAGATACTTGGGTCCAAGTGCAGTTTCTGACATCTACTAGCAGCATAACCCTTGGTAAGTCATTTCTTGGGGCCCCACACAACTCTCTAAGACTCTTAATTGCAGAACAGTTGCTGGTGTGGGTTGATAGAGTGAGTTTGCTTAGTAGGAGTTCCCCATATTGATGAAATCACAAACTAAACACTTCCTTCTTTGGGGGAAAAGAAACAAAAAAAAAATAAAATGATTACATATGAATAAGATACCAGTGCCTTACTAAATATAAAATTAAATATGGGAGCTATATTAGGACATAGTCACTGAACAAACCATACTGTTATCAAATCAGTTATTCAGCTGACCAGATGTAATTGTTAAAAGAGTCACAATGTACTTGATTAACTGTCTTTGCTCTGAATGTTTTCTTATATCCAGATCTTAAAAACTTATGTAGTATAGTGGGAAGAACACTGGATTTGGAGGCAGGGGAGGTAGGTTCAAACCCCAGCTCTGCTATTTTCTCCCTTTGTGACCTTAGGCAAATCACCTAAATTCTTGAGGTTTCTGAATCTGTCCAATGAAGGGGTTCAGTAGATGACCTCCTAGATCCCCCTTTCAGCCCCAGCTCTTGTGCAAAGCATTTCTCCATATACAAACTAATCACTTAATTTCATTTTATCTTCATGACAACCCTGTGCAATAGCATGCCAGGGTTTGTTCTCTTGTTTCAAGAGTTTTTCAATTAAATTTTATTTCTATATTTTGGTTAGTTTACCTATCATCTATCAATCTATCAATCTATCTATCTATCTATCTATCTCTGTCTGTCTGTCTATCATCTATCATCTATCTGTTGATTTATATTTGGTCATCCCCTCTCCTTATCATTGTCTTCCCACCCCAGTACTAAGCACTGGGGGCATAGAGATAAGCAAAAAAATAGTTCCAGCTCTCAGAGTTCACAGCTTAGTGGGGAGACAATATGCAAACAGCCATGTACAAATGAAATGTATTTGTTGAGTCACTCTTTTAGTTGTGTCCAAATCTTGGTGACCCCATTTGGGGTTTTCTTGGCAGAGATTCTAGAGTGGTTTGCTATTTTCTTTTCCAGCTCATTTTACAGATGAGGAAACTGAGACAAATGGGTGTAAGTGGCTTGCCCAGGGTCACACAGCTAGTAAATGTCTGAGGCCAGACTTGAACTCAGGCATATCTCTCTGGCATATCAAAGCAGATGTTATGGACTTCAGGACTCCTTGCCCTGGGCTGCCCTTTTGAGTACTATAGCACTATGCCCATTGGCTCTTTGATGTTTGTTGCCATCTGCTTCTCCCTGGGGCTTTCAAATTCCTACACTAAGGCTTCGGGGAGAAGGGATAGGGAGAGCTTACCATTCATTTTGCTTCGACATAGAAAACCCTACAGGCTAAGCTTATATCTTTGGTTGTGCTAGTGCCCTGCCCCATCCTTTCCTACCTCCCTTCTGTTGCCTTTAGGTGTTTGGCTTTTTGTACCATTCTTCAGTGGTAGAAACCACTATTGGCAATTTCTCTTTATATTTCTTGATTGTTATTTGCTGTGATGCTATTTTGATGTTTTGCTAGGGTAAATATGGGTTGAACTTGGCAGCCTACTGTTAAGAGGCTATCTTGGCAAGAAGACCTAATTTTTCCAACTGCTATATTGTCTTTAGTTCCAAATCTGAAATCCAGATTGGTTTGAGTCAGGATTGCTCTGCAACAGTGGCACATAGTAGGCACTTGAAATATTTTGGATTGATTAATGATGACCAGAAATTAATAAAACAAAGCAAAATTTCTGTCCATATATAGGATGGTATAGAAAAAAGAATTTGAATCTTTATCTGGGTGCCTTTGTTTATGCCTGGGCTTGAAATGTCTTCCATCCTGGTCAGTCAACACTATGCTTATCATGAAATTGGAAACCTTCCTTGCTCCTGAACAGAAATTTAATTTTCATTCTCATACATTATGTGACCCTTTGCATCTTTCTCAGACTCCTATTATGTCATATAATATACTACATGATTATATAGCTATTGCAATTATGAATATGTATATTTCATACTATTCATCTCCCTCTTGACCATTAATTTCATTAGGGAAAGGATTGTATCATACTTGTATTGGTCTCTCTCCCAGAACCTACCATAGCATTTTGAACATAATAAAAGTCGTTACTAAATGAATGAATGAATTGAATGTAGATGACAAACAAACCAATAGATACAGTTTCTGATCAGCAAAGGAGGGGAGATTAGGGAATAACAAGAGATTAGAGAAGAGACACAGGTAAGATTGGTTGATATAGAAATTTAAAGATGAATGTGATTCTGATGAAGAAGCAATAAGAATGTAGAGAAGGGATCAGGTGAAGGATATGATATGATGTGATGAATTATGTTACTTGTGGTAGGCATGAAGAATTGTAAGCAGAGAAAGAGATTTAGTCAAGAAAACGGTGAAAAAAATTAAAATGAATCAAAAGAACAATAATTAATTGATGGGAAATGACTTTTCTAGAATATTTAAAGTATTAACAGACAGATTTATTTGGGATTTCTGCTGTGCAGAAAGAAAGGATGAGTTTGACACATGTTCATACATGCAAAGGAAGACATATGAATTAGGTACCTCTGATAATAATAGATCTAAAACAACAACAATAGCTAGCATTTATATAGGGGTTGCAAAGCTCTTTGCAAATATTGTCTCATTTTATTCTCAGAACAATTCTGGGAGGTAGGTATTATTACTGGTTCTACTTTACAGATGAGGAAACTGAAGTAGGCAGAAGTTAAGTGACTTGCCTAGGTATAACAGGAAGTCAGCCAGTAAGTATCCAAGATGGAATGTAAATTCAGGCCTTCTCAATTTGAGTTCCAATACTCTAAACTATGTATTACCTAACTGAATTTCATCAAACGAAGAAAAAATCTCTAGATGAGGTACCTCTATATCTTGACTCAGGAAATTCACTATATAAAAGTAGTCTATATAGTCAGACATTATGAAGTGAATAGACATTATGGAACTAATCAATAGAGTGTAAACTTGTAAGAACAAGCAAAGTGGGATTTTTGTTCTTTTCTTTTTGGAGTTCAGTTTCCCAGACTCATTGAAAACATCTGAAGGATTGATCTCTTTGAACCGTGATGGTTCACAGTTGTTCTGGGTCATGTAGGTTTTGTCCCTATTGGCTCTGAACCAGTCAGGAGCCCTGTCTTTGTTATATATGCTGGGAGGTTGGTATTTTGCTTTGGGGGATTGTTTGTGAGAAGGACCTTTTGATTTCCTGGACAAGACTCTGAGTAGTCATTTGTTACTTTGTTCAGAGTTTTGTGCTCTCCCTCCAGTGCTATATATAGATGCTTGTATTACTTTGTTCAGACAGCGAGAGCCCTGTCTGTTGATCTTTATACTAATTCCTCTGCTCGCATTTTCTCCACGTTTGGGGTGTTGGTCTTTCCCCTGAACTAGTGAATGACTTACATAACTTTAATTAATAAAGGATTGTCAACCCCTTTGAAGCTATCTTTCCTTTATAAAGCAGATCAAAGAACCTGTACTAGCTGGCCATCCTGGTGTGCTAGGGTGCTTGCTGTTACAAAGTTCTCTCATGGTAGGCAGGGATTATTTTTCTCCTTAGTATCACCAGTACTTAGCATGGTGTCTGGCACATAATAGGCATTTAATAAATACTTATTGAATTTAAATAATCTAGGATATTTGAAAGGAAGAAGAATCAATGCATCAGTTTATTCTCAATTAATAAACATGATGGGTCAATACAATAATGCCCTCACACATAGCTGTTGACTTTTTTGGATGTAAGGACTTAAGATATCTGAAATTTTTGGAAATCTCACCTGATAGTAGTCACACTATTAGGATCCACTGATTGAGAAAATACATAATGACAAAAGGGAGTGAAAATGAAAACATTTTCAAATGAATCAAATGAATTGCAACTGCTCATATTTATGTATATATGTATACATGTATGTATGTATTATACTTATATATAATGGCAATCTATATTGGAAATGTATTTATTCTTGGTGTTCCTGTGTTTTCATTCATAGATTCCTTCCAATAGCTTCCATCTTGGCCTGTCTTTTCCCATCCTGTGTAAGCTGCCCTCCTCACCCTTAAGCATTAGAAACTAATGTGCCACCTCTTTACCTCCTAACCTTCCCACCTCCTCACCTCCTCTTACATGTTAGGAACTACTGCCTGAACTTCTATTATTTACTTTTACTGTTAAAACCTCCCAGTGATCTAAAAGAAAGAATATTTTACAGATGGCGGTAAAGGAGACACAGGGCATAAGTTATTTTCATGACTTGTGATTTCAGCTGCAGAGCTGGAATCCAACCCTAGATCTCTTTCCCCTCAGTCCACCATCCTTTTTTATTCTGTTATTAAATAACTCATTTCTCTACATTCCCTTAGGCTGAATACATTCACTTTGAAGTCATGTGGACCAACAGAATATTATTTCTTTCTAGATAGACATCCTGAAATACATAATCCAAAAAGAATGGAATGAGTGTGTTAGGGTTCTACCTTTTCCATGTACCAGTTTGAACACTTTTTCTATTAAAATATGCCATAGCTAGAAGGGTCTTAGCTATTAGCATGTATATTGTAACTATATTTATAACATGGTACACCATCCTTTTTATTGATTTTATGAATAACCCTTAGCATAATTCTTAATGAAGTCTAGGCTAGATCAAAGCCTCAAGATCATAATTCACTTCTGTCTCCACATGTTATTTATAGACCTATAGATGACATTGAGTTAATTTGCCTCTGGAAAAGAGAAGATCCAGGTTCTGAAAGTTTTTCTTATGGCTCAGCTCCACAAGATTTACAAACAAGCTTGAGTTATCTTTAAATCCTACAGGCTTGATTCACTATGGATTGCCGTATAGACATCCCTTGTCTTCTCACAAAAAGAAATATATGTGTATGAGCATAGATATGCATGCATATGTACTTAAAAATAAGCAAATCCACATTTCCAAAGAGTGAAGCCTGAAGAGACAGTTTGGAGAGTGAGTTGAAGGCTAGGGCAACATCACCAGTGGACTCGCTTGCTAAGTCCTGAAAAAGCCCTAGGCTGATGGGTGGGTACTTCAGTGCTTGGCACATCAGGGCCCTCTGGTCCGAGGATCTTGTAGTATGAACTATTCAGAAATGTAGCAATTCCTCCTAGTCCAGCTCTGCAGAAAAAAAGGTGCTATATATCTGTCATTCATAGGACCTAGGCTGGCCCCAGTTGAGGAAGCATGTATCTTAAGGCCAAGGTGAGCTCCTGCCTTCTGAGTATTTCACCACAAGGAAAGAAATGAGAGTCAAGTTCAGGATATCCTGCTTTGGCTTTGGGTCCTCTCAGTCTGAAGACAGCTATGTTTCCAGGGATGTTTTAAACAAGAATCACTAGAGTCCTGGGCCTTAGTCTTATTGATAGATGGGGAGCCAACACTGAGAACTTTGTGTCAAAATCTGTGACTTCATCTCTGCCACCAGAAAGCCCAGGAGAGCCTCCAAGTATTTGCCTCCTCATAGTATTTGTCCAAGGGTTCTTGCCACTGTTGTTTCTTCTGTTTGCTGAGCTTTGTGAGGTCCAACACCTTGAAGAAGTCTGGGAAAAATCCATCAGCCACATGTATTGCTTGGTAATCAGTGCTAACTCATGGTCTATCAACAATTCTGGCCCTCGGTTGAAGAGGTCACTGGAAGAATGGATGTAAACCACCTACTGGTCAATCAAAATTCAATAGCCCTCCTTTGGGTCCTTCTTGGCAGCATTTCAGAAGAAACAACTGAAGAGAACTTTCTGTACATGGATGGTAGCCTTGTAACAGGACACCATATCCAGCTTAAATCTATCCATGATGCTCAATATCTGATTACAGATGTCCTGGGTTCAGCATAAGGAGAGACTATATGAAATTCTCACATCATTAGAGGCTAGAGAATTTGTTGTTCTTCCAAGAATTCTACACAGCCAAGAGAGTGAAGTGGTCAACTTTGGTCTGTATAATCTGGTTTTCTTTTTATCTGTAGCATGAATACAATGGTAAACATCTATCCATTGTAGACCAGATGCATAGACATGATCAGCATTTTCTACAACATTGGTTTCAGGGGGAAATTCTGCCATCCTGTGGCCCAGATGGATGAGCAAGCCCTCATCATCCAGGCTACCAGTAACTCCATGGCTGTAATAAGAGTTTCCATGGGGAGATGGGGTATCCAGGAAGTCAAAGGAAAGCAGGTCCATGGCCTTGAGAGATAGTACTATGCTGGCTAAATTAGTTTGCTGGATCTCAGGCATGTTGTTGGTCTGCATGCCATCTCAGTAGCACATTTTGTGTTGAGCTTGTAACACTTTCTGGGCCCTGTTCTCCCAGCTCTGCTTGCTCTCTGCTTTGCCTGAGCCTGAAATGGGGGTCACCACCTGCTGGCTGATCACAGTCTTGGAGGTGTATACTTTCTGTTTCACAAACCTAGGATCCACCATGTAGTAGATCCCTTCACTGATCAGAGATGTCTCAGTAATGTTGACAGCAATTACAACCTTCCTGCTACCAGGAGAAGCCAAGCTGTCATTGTAAATTTCCCCAACAGAAGATTCTTCAGTTGGAGGCTGGTTTACATCTGTCATTCTCATATCTATCACAGTCTTTGATAGGACTTTGACTTCTACACTTAGATTGGTATACAGATTTCCATTTATCCTTATCCTGGGACCTAAAATGTGACCTCCATTGGACCAAGCTCTCTCCCTTTGTGCTTTTTGTCTTGTTTTAGACTCTGACACTTTCTCCTTTTTTCTGCTCTATCATGTTGTTCAAAGACTGCCTGCTTATTACGTGTTTCAGCACTAGACATTAGCAAGTTTAGCTCTTTGAGGACATCCATGGCTACTCTCACATCATCTTTATCCAGCATGTTCTAGGACTATTTGGTCAGCAAAGTTCTAGTAACAGGTTCTTGAACTTTTCCTTTGTACTCTTTGGTTTAACAAATAGACCTTTGATAATAGTAGAAGGCTTTGCTGAAGGTTGCATGGTCTGTAGGAGACACAGATTATTTATAAGATAGATTGTGAATTCAACACCATTTTTGGTGAGGGAAACTTTAAAAGTGTCAAAGGTTGTATTTTTCTTAGCAAGATTGATCACAAATCCAGCCAAATCCTTATCATTGATCTCCAGGTAATTGTCCAATTCAGTGCATATTTTGGACACCAGGAAAGGGTTCTTGAGCTTGGCAATCTCTTCAGCAGGACTGGCATGGCCATCACACACCATGAACCCCATTTACCTTAAGCCTGGCTTCTTCACTTCAAGCCTTCACCGTTTTACCACTTCCCTTCCTACTTCAGTAATTGCCCAGACTTTTTGTTTATCTTCCCTGAGGTGGCATCCAATGAATGTTCCTGCCCCATCAACTTTTGATGGTACTCTCCTTATCCACCATGATGACCATGGGCCACAGGTCTTAAGAACCACTATTCCATTCCAGAAAGGGAGCCTGAAATATAGCTACCACATTCAAAGAAGGGAGTAGGTGGGCAAATTACCCATTTCTGACCAATGGAGGTAGTGATAAAAATTAACAGTACATATAGGACTTTTTCAAAACCCTGGAATTGGAATGCGGACACTACATCCTTGATGAGGATCCATTGCAAGGTAAGTCTGGTGTGATCCAGCTCCCATAGGAAATATTAAAGTCACCATAGTGAAAAAACTCATAGTTGGATCTTGGCATCAAACTGGTCGAACACCACAAAGAGATCCACTGTCTATGGCAGTCTCTGATTCTTGTCACCCACTTGATATGGGGCCAAAGCATTTACTTTGAAAAAAAATAACTTGTTCAAAGTGGGTCCCAGTTACCTGGATACCCAGCTAGGAATAATGGAATAGGACCTCATTTCAGTTTTGTTGGCTTTTGGAACTGGAACCATGATTATGAGGGATGGTCAGGGGCATTTGTATTGTTCCTCTAGAGATGAAATTGGACTACAGCAAGACAGATCAGAGTGAAAGCATTTGCCAAGAATGTTTTCATTATTCAAGAATGAAAATTGGAGGTTTGAAGACCATCCCTTGTCTCTTAATCTAATTATGGTTTATTTAGTATAATAAAAAAATCTTAATTATACTTTTCTTTATAGCATTCCCAAGAACTCTCTGCTTTTCTAATCTTTCTAATTGGGAAAAGGTAAATAAATATGTAAAAAATAAAGTCAATTAGTTATTCTTACAAAAATATATTATGTAGGCAATTAAGTATGATGTCCACTTTGATAAGAGAATTAGTCTGCTTTAATAACAGTTAAAAAGGTCAATTTAATTCTTTATTCCTTTGGCTTCTATTAAGTTGCCTGAAAGATGATTTCTTTGTAATTTATATTGTATACCAAGAAAAAAATAAGTGAACCTCCTAAAGATGTCTTGGAAAAGGAGTTCAAAATGCCTACAGAAAAGACAGAATGCCATCAATTTAGAGTTAATACAATTTAAAGAACAAAATTTAATTTTGGATAAACATCAAAGTCAGCAATTTAAAGAAAATATTCCTTTTCTTCTTTATTGCATAATCATAGCCAAGGAACAGATCTCTAAATTTTGAACTTTCTGGATTAAAAAAATTCTCCTTCACATATTTTCTTTGCATTAAGATTCTGCTTAATTATTAGATTAATTGCAATGATTAATTGTGATCTCAGAGAATAGAGTAGAGAACATACTTCCCTAATCTTGGAGAGAGG
Organism: Potorous gilbertii; assembly: GCA_028658325.1. Classification (NCBI taxonomy): domain Eukaryota; kingdom Metazoa; phylum Chordata; class Mammalia; order Diprotodontia; family Potoroidae; genus Potorous; species Potorous gilbertii. Next base: position 27,995 of record JAQQSK010002825.1, on the reverse strand, counting down.
TTGGGGATTGTTAGTGTTGAATTTTGTACATATTTTCAAATGCAAGTGCTTTGTTGATTGATTTTTCTCAAATTTTGTTTTGTTCAACAGGAGGATTCACTGGGGAGATATTTAGAGAAGTGATTCTGTTATGGTAAAGTAGACAAATAAAAGTTAATAACTGAAGGGGAAAACATAGATTTTATAAAAGTTTCACAGAAAGCTCTCATTTTCATTGCAACCCAGGATTTTGGATGTTATCTTGAAAGGAAATGAAAGGCTACTTCAATCATCAATCTTTTCTTAAATACAGAGCTTCTCAACTAGACTATAGCTTAAGAACAAGTGATCTTGTTTTATACCTCTGTCTCCCCAAAATCTAGCAGTGTTCCACCCATCATAGGTGATCTGGAGTATGGAGTAATGTTGATGATAAGGATAATTTTCACAGTTACGACAAAGCCTTTATCATAGCTATCTGCTTTTGTCTCAATGTCCTTTATGTTTAAATACAGAGTTAGAAAGAGGCTGGCAAAATTATTGGCAATTATCCTTGAAAATGCATCTTGGATGCCCATCCATTGGGGAATGGTCAAACAAATTGTGATATGTGAATGTGTTAGAAGATAATTGAGCTGTGAGAAATACTAAATATGAAAAACCCAAATACACATGGGAAGACTTACATGAACTGATTTAGAGTGAAGGAAGCAGAAAAGACAGTGTATACCATGATGACATAATTCCTGACCAATCGCTGAACAGTCAAGCAATGTAAAGGGAAAGGACAATAATACAAAATTGAAAGCTGGGAAATTATAATGACCATTTTTTGTTTCAGAGAAGAGATAAAAAAGTACCTCCCTCCATTAAATCAAAACTGTGTGTGAGTTATAGGTATGGACTTTAAAATATAATTTCAGATATGAATGCTGTGCTAATTGGCTTTGTTGTATTACTTTGGTTTTATTATGAGGCTAGACTCACTCACATATATTCAGAAATGAACATGATGTAAGAATAAAGGACATCTATTAAAATATGAAAGAAATGTATTTTTGAATAGTCTATTATATCAAAAAGGAAAGGAAGGGAAGGAGGCAGTAAAACCCAGGTCAACTGGCCTTTTGGCCATCAAAATTTACCTTCCTTTGGAGAGGAGAAGGAAGGGGAGGGAGAGGCAGACAGGAGAGGAGGAGGTGAGGTACCTAGGTAGCATTCAGCCAGACACATCTACTCATGGGATTTTGTTGGTTCTTCCTTGCCGAGGAAGACCATGCCATCGGACAACTGATGACATGACTTGCACTTGACTTTGTTTTGGGGGGCCGGAGGACTGTGCAGGTCACCAGCCTCACTTCTCCTGCAGAGTCATCTGAATCCAGAGCCCTGATGTTCCTCAGGATGACTGGAGATAAAACCTTAAACCTACTACACTCTGAAACTGGGATACCAAGGGGTCCCTGCCAAGGGCTCCTGGACACCCCTAGCTTTAGAGTGATTATCAATAGCAATGGTTGCTGTTTCTTACCTAGCCTGATGTCTTTGTTTTCTTGACCTCATCAAAAGGGCCATGCCCTGGCTGCTTCTTAAACAGGCCTATTCAATGAATGGGCATTGCCTCACCCTGAGTACCTGCAAAGACCTTGGTCTAAAGGGTCCAAGTTCTCCCAGTGCCTCCTGGGCCATCTTCAGTCATCCTAAGGAATATCTGATTACTGGATTCAGATGTCTCTGGAGGAGAAGTGAGGCTGGTGACCTGCACAGCCCTCCTTCACGCAAAACAAAGTCGAGTGACAGTCATGTCATCATTTCTCTGATGGCATGGTCTTCTTCAGCAATGAAGGACAAACACAATTACATAAAAGAAGAGGTATTGAGTTGGAATAAGATTATACTATGGAATCAAAGCTTACTGTGATGATCATGAGTTCTATAAGCTATCTTTTTGCTGCTTTCAATGACAGCTAACATTTATATAGCATCTACTATACCAAGCACTGTGAGAAGCACTTCACAATTATCATCTCATTTGGTCTTTACAACACCTCTGGAAGTAGGAGTTACTATCCTCATTCTACAGATGAAGAAACTGAGGCAAAGAGGTTAAGTGAGTGGTCCAAGATCACACAACTAGAAAGTTGCTGTTCGAGCATTTTCAGGCATATCAGACTCTTCGCGACCACCACATTGGGTGTTCTCTTGGCAAAGATATTGCCGTGTTTTGCCATTGACTTCTCTCGCTCATTTTATAGATGAAGAAACAGAGGTGGAGTTAAGTGATTTGCCCAGGGTCACACAACTAGTAAGTACTTGAAACTGGAATTGAAATCTGTTTTCTTCTGACTCCAGGTCCAGTGCTCTATCCACTGTACTACTAGCTGTCTCTTCTTCTCACTGCTTTCATCATACTCTTTCCAGAAATGTAAAAGAATGGCAGAAAAAAATGTGCTTTGTTGAATAAAAAAATGTAGTGTATAGATAATATTGATATATACATGTCAGGTTAAATGGCAAGGTTGCATATTACCTGGCTCTGGCCAGTGATATGAATTTACCATAGAATTCTACCCTCCTCATAGTCCCTGGCTTTAAAGAGCTTGTCTTCTACAGGAGAGGTATAGATAAGACATTGAAAGCGGACACAAGTTCATCCTACTGATCACCACAATTATTTTCAGGTTTGAGACATAGTCCTGGACTATTGGAGTTAGATCTAGTGGGTAAAAGAAACAACTGAGAACAAATAATGCTTGAGTTGGACTATGTTGACTTTGGGACAGGGCTGAGAAGGGAGTATTCAACAATAAATCATCATTGAGCGCTTACCATGTGGAAGGCACAGGGAAGGCTTAGGGAGAGACAAAGATTAATAAGATATGCCCCTGCCCTTGGAAAGCTTAGAGATTAGTCTCTCTATCATTAAACTGTGGCTCCTTCTCTACCATCCTTGACTTCAGAGATGTCCAATTCATCATAATCCTCTCATTATATGGTTTACGGTGCTTAAACCACCTGGAAATCAAGATTTTCATTTCTAAAAGAACCCTTTTCTTTCAAAATGAAATTTTGCAACTTAGATTCCCATGGTTAGCTAAAATAGGCTCTCATGCCAAGAAGGGTTGGCTTATTGTTAGGGTTGAATGAGACGAAGTATTCATCACTCATTTGTGGATGGCAAATTGTAAGTGCAAACATAAAATATCCTCATTCTCATCTGCACCATTATGTCATGCAGCTTTCAGATAGCCAAAGAGTTACATATATATTTAACTACTAACTGTAGAAACTGGTCTGTCTCTAGAATGACATAGATCTGCCCAAGTGCACAGTTTTGACTCAATGACTTAAAAAATTATAATCATAAAAAAACCCCAGGACATACAACTATTGAATTGTTGTTGTTTGCTTTGAGTAAAAATAAAAAATAATTTGTAATACTTTAGGTTTAAAAGTCAAAAGTTAATTTTTATTGATTTTAAGGCTCTTGCTTTGTACAATCCTTTCTGTCCTTAGCCCTCCTTCACTCAAAACAAAACCAAGTGCAAGTCATGTCATCATTTCTCTAATGGCATGGTCTTCAGCAATGGACGAACATGACATGACCATATATTAGGCACTGTCCTAAACTCTAGGCTTATAAAGGTAAGTAAAAAGCAGACAGGTCCTGCCCTCAAGGGGTTTATATATTAATGAATTTTATTACATAATGATCCTTACATACTGATGTATTTTGTATGTATATAAAAAAGGAACTGAAAATAAGTGATGGTGAAGGTACCTGCACAAAGACATAAAGTCTGGAAGTCAAGCATTATTAGGAGCAGAATGAGACTCTCTTACCATTAACTTAATACAAATGTTGGTTGATTGATTACTACCAGAGACTATTTCAATCCTTTAATAAATTTATATTTTTCTAAAATGTATTATCTGGCAGTGTTAAACCAGTTCATCCCCACCCCTGCCCTCCTTCAATAAACTCCAGTGCCTCTCTAATACTTCCAGAATCAAATATCGGCTCCTCTGTTTGGCATTTAAAGCTCTTTACCACCTGATGCTCCCTATGTTCCTTTTCTTCTTATTCGTTACTCTCCTCCATTCCCTGCGCAGTACAATCATACTGTCCTACATACAACATTCTGTCTCCTGTATCTCTCCCTTTGCATTATCTGTCCTTTATGCTTCAAAAGTTCTCCCTCTTTTCTCCTGACTCCCAATCCTCACTCAGCTCAAGTATGACATTATACCCTGTAAGTTACCTTGTATCCAATCTTTATGTATTTTGCATATAACCACTTATATTGTCATCTCCCCCATTAAAATGTAACCTTTTTGAGGGCAGGGCATTTTTTTGTTTTTCTCTGTATTTCTAACTTTTAGCATGGTGCCTGCCGCATGGTAAGAACTTGAGAAACACTTGTAGATTGATTGATTGGAGGCCTTTAAGACATTTTGCCGTAATGAATCAAATGTTTTTCATTGTATAGGCAACGAACAATCAATATAATTTATTCTCCAAATCTTTTAGTCAATTGTGTGATGACAAAGATGTGGTCTACTGCAGAATGTCATGTAAAAATAATACCTTGTTTCCTTATCAAGGATGGCCTTGAAGCATATGTAGATTATTTTGGTAAATATTTCATAAAAATGGGAAAATAGCATAGTGTCAAGCACAGTGCCTGGCATGTAGATAGTGCTTAACAAATACTATCTTACTTATTGAATATGATACTTTTAGAAATACGTATTGATTAAGATTAAGAGAGTAGATTAAGTAGGTAATGGACAGAATTTTGGAGGGAAGGGTGAAATAAGGTATAAGAGGTACGGTAAAGGTGGAAGATAAGGTAACAGGGATAGGATGAAAAGAGAGGCTGAGAAGGAAAATAGTAAAAATAGATGAAGGGAAATTCACAGATAGCAATTATAATTTTGAATGTGAAATGAATTTGAGAATGACTGAACAAGTTGTGGTATATAATTGTGATGGAATGCCAGTGTGCTGTAAGAAATGATGAGCTTGGTGATCTTAGAAAACCATGGATTGACTGAAAAGAAATAACAGTGAAATGAGTAGAACAAGAGAATGTTGTATACAGTAACAGCAATATTGTTTTAAGAATGGCTTTGAGCAAATGTTATTTTGTTCATTATAAATGCCCAAATTAATTATAAAGAACATATGAAGAAAGAAGCTATCTGCATCCAGAGATAGAGCTGATAAATAGAAGTATGCATAAAATAATTATACGTACAGATACCTATTTATTTCTAATGGCAATCGTTTCTAGGTTGGGGGAGTGAGGGAAGAGAAATAAATTTACATGATGATTTTTGTTGTATATTTGTTGTGTGCTATGTAAGTTGTTCATAGTAGAGTCCATATACCTTTTTCTTGTATTGCATTATGGAAATGCTTGTTTTATTCCATAAACTTAAAATAAAATAAAAATTTGAAAGTAAACATATCCCCTAGATGAAGGAAAACATTTGAAGGAAGACATTATTTGCATCCAGAGAAAGAACTGATGAATAGAGGTATGTATTATATAATATAATATAGAATATTATGTATAGAATTATATATAGAATGATTATATGTGTGTGTATATATAGTTACACACATGTGTATATAGAATATTATATATAGATTTATATTTTATATAATACATAATTATATATAGAATATTTTATTTATAGACTGATATGTATATATACATACACATATACATATATACATAAATAGATAGATTGATATAGATATATATCTATATATCTATGATATAGATATATATCTATCTATTTATGGTATCCATCTCTAGGATATAGGGAGGGAAGAAAAAAAAGAATTTTTCATGATAACTTTATTATATATTTAAAAGTAATAGCACGTTTTTTATAATGGATTTGCAGTTTAGTATTTAATCATTTTAAAAAAATTATACTATGCTATGAAAATGTTTTATCCCATAATTTGAAAATAAATTAAATAAAAAGAAAATAAGCACATCCCTTAGATAAGAAAAGAATGGCTTCAATCTGCATTTGTAGGTTTTTTGTTCATCTGCCAAGTCAAAGAAATAGTGCAGTTATACAAGAGCCTTACCTTTTAGTCCTGCCCTAGTCTCAAAACATGTGATATTTTTCCCCCCAGGAGATGAGAAAAAACCCAACAAATCTAAGAAGTCTCTTCAGATCCAAGCTATTCATTTCCTTTCTGGAGGAGGCATCATATATATTTAATAATAATAGGAGATAAATATGCATGAGCAGGGTAAATTCTGTCTCTGGATTCAGAAGATATGGAATCAAATCCTTCCCCTGACATTCAATAAGTTAGTAACCCTTGGAGAAACTGACTTAGCTTCTCAAGAACTCAGTTTATTCAATAGTACAATAAGAAAGTTGGACCAGAGAGCTTTTGAGATTCCTTTCACATCAAGATCTATGACTTTGAAAATCAGAGTACCAAGTTTGGACTTTATCCTGTCAATAAACACATTTTTAAAGTGAATACTTTTAAAGTATCTAAGACTAAGCACCTTTAGTTTACTTGTTCGGCCAACCTACATAGTTAAAATACAACAGAATGCTGCACAATTATTAGATGAATTGGAGACTATCTAAGCAGATGTTTCAGTTCATGGATGAAGCAAATTTGATTTTGCCTGAATAATCTCTCTAGAATGGCTGTGGACAGAGATCTCAAAATTCAACAGTCTTCATTTGATTTTTTACTTAACAACCAAGATTTTTGCTATGAGTCAGAGAGGCAACTTAACACTGTTCTGAATTCACTGGAAAGTGGCTTAGTCTTCTGCTTTATTTTAACATGTTCAATTGACCTAAGAATGTTTACCCTTGCAAACTGAATTCATAAATTCATCTTTAAGTTCCATTTTCCTAATTGCAAATGATCAGAACTTTTGTATTTCTAGTAACTAAAGAGCACCAAAGTAGCATATTAGTCACTTTTACATGTATTTTTAATGACTAAATTGCAAAATGACTAAGTTGCAAAATGCAATTTTCACAATCCAGAATCCTTTCTGACTAACACATGTATTCATTTCTCTCTTGCTGTCTTCCCGTTATAAAAGTACAATAATAAAATATTTATTTTCAGTAAGGTTTTCCAGATTGTTCAAAATGTTTTGGCCAAGACATTTGTTCTTTTGGGTCTGGAAGTTGTCAATCAATCTGTAGACAGCTATCTCTTGAATACTAAAATGTAAGCTGTCTTCTTGCACATTCATGCCCACTAGACTGCATGCAATTGTATCCAGGCAAAGAGTTTTGATGGCGATGGTGCTGATTATCAAATTTGTATGTACATCAGTGTTTCTGGAAAGAAGCTACCCCCCTTCCCGACTCGCTATGGGCCCTAAGGTCTAGGTCCCTTGTGTTAAGCTTTGGGATTCTTTCTCCTCTCCAGACTTGGCATAGAATCTGGTCCAAGACTTTCACGATTCCATTCCTGTGAGTGCAAAACAAGAGACACTAATTGTCCTTGCTGTCCACTCCTGGTGAGAATCATACTCATCTCACTTCAACCTTGTTTTCATTGTTGTCCAATTGTGTTCAACTCTCCATGACCCCATTTGGAGTTATCTTAGCAAAGATACTGGAGTGATTTGTCATTTTCTTCTTCAGCTCATTTTACAGATGAGGAAACTGAGGCAAACAGGGTTAAGTGCCTTGCCCAGGGTCACACAGTTGGTAAGACCAGAGTCTTAGCTTCAGTTTCCTCTTTTACTTCTACGGACCTTGATTCTTTGCTTTGAAAATCTGGACCTAGCTATTGCACTAACTCCCTGAGTGGTCTCTACATTCTTAGGCTCTGCAAATACATGTCAAGTATAAAAAATTTTTTTGTGGCTCAATTAGTTTGAGAAATATTGTTCTACACAGTAGATAATAATGAAATGAACACTGAAAAATTCATTCTCAAATGTGGATCTTTCCAAACACTTAGGTATTTGGCAATATATGGATAAAAGAGCCAGGTTTTGGCTGCAATGTTTCCTGTATATCTAGGCCAAATTTCTGCAGAAATTGGGATATGCCTTTGTAATGCTAATGCCTGGAATCTAAAGGTTGTCTGGGAAGAAAATCAGTTTTAAGGAAATGAAATTAAGAATACTTCATTCTTTTAAGAAGAGTCATATTAAAGTACAATATAAATTTCAGTTATTATGATGTCATTTTCATCTTTTTTTTGATGGGGTTCAGGTAGAAATGATATTTGAACAAGGCACTATCCAGCCACTCTTTTTTATATTTATACTTCCATTAGCATTTGAACAGATGGATAAAATAACTGACTTTTGTAGCTAAAAGTATAATGATGTGAGCTCATCCTCTGGAAGGTCATGAAAGTATCTTCTATATTACACTCATAGGAGATAGGACAGCAGGTATGTATCCATCTTACCCTGGTCTCATGATTTTCATCTCCCTTGTTAGGTGCTTATATTTTGAAAGATTTTTCTTCCATATAGCTTGGAAATTATGAATATCCTTATGTTGTGGCTGTTTGATCATTTTCAACTGTGTCTGACTCTTTGTGCCCCCATTTAGCTTTGTCTCGGATCTGTCATTTCCTTCTCTGGCTCATTTTACAGTCGAGGAACTGAGGCAAACAGGTTTAAGGGACTTGCCCAGGGTCACAGAGCTATTAAGTGTCTGAGGCTGAATTGGAACTCAAGTCTTCCTAACTCCAGGCCTGACCCTGTGCCATCCAGCTGCCCCATATATCTATGACATCTATTTAAATATTATAAAGTTTTTATGGATTAGTATTTTCTTATTCTTCTCATCTTACCTCAGTGAATTTCAGATACAAATGTTCCTGCGAATGTTCGCCATATTGCTTTTAGTCTCTCATGTTTAATGTTCTCAGGTAGATAAAATGATTGCTTTTTTGTAACTAAATAAAATTATTGGAATGTAAGCTCATCTTTTGTAGTCTTGGCAAAAGCATTTTTAGGTAACATACTCAAAAAGAGGATAGGGAACTTTTTATAAGCCTAGACAGCATTGGTATTTACCCGTATGATCAGATTCACCTCACAGAGATGATTTTCACTATCTTGCTCTGACAACCCTTGCCTAATTTCCACTATTAGGGTAATTAATTGAGTCAGGTAACGAATGAAGTAGTATTATCTCCAGAAGGTCATGGCTAAATATTCAAAATCATCTGTGAGTAGGCCTGGTGACTTCTACCATCAGGACAAGAAGTTGACATATTGTTTCTGAAGAGAAAAGATACAGATTTGTCATACACAGGTACATTTAAATGTTGAAAATAAGAGTAGTGGTGGAGAGGGATTCTCTGTTTCTGAATATGCTGATTGTCTCAAGTATTGAAACATTGTAGAGTCTTCTCATCATTTAACACGATATCTGGTCCTTATGAAATGCTTCAAAATGTTTGTTGCTGTTGATAATACAGGACTTAATGGTTCACACAAGGAAATCAAGTGGGTAAAGAGTACCCACTGTGGTATTCAATTAAATGGATAGCCCATAGAGCTGGTTCATCAGTAAAAGTATCTTGAACAGATACTATGAATGGACAATGATGTAGGCATAGAATTAAATACGAAGAAAGAGGTATGTGGGTGGCATTCAGGAAACTGCACAATATTTTTGAGTTCTTTTTTATCTTAAAAAAACTTAATGTTTGACACCAATTTTCTTCTAGTGATGCCATATGGCCATGAATCATAATTATAGGTTCCAAAATGGTCATGGAGAGAGTTTGTTGGTGGGCACATGTAGCCTGCAGCATATTAGTAATGAGGAATTGTATGCCAACAATGGGAAAATAGAAATTCTCTAAGAGTGACATGACTAGAAAGAAAGTGGGTCACTCATGTCATAAGAGCAAAAAGTGACTTATGGATAACCTGGATATTGTGTTGATAAGAAACCTAAAGAAAGTTCCTTTTAAAATTGAGTGGAGGATGACTCTCACAAAGGTATGGATGATTGGAATATGCATTTCTGGAAGGAGTACCCACCTTGATGAGATCACAGATGCATCAGTGAACTGAAGAAAGGATGAACTTCTGACAAAAGACAGGATTAGGTTACTAGAACAGGGAGGACAAATTCAGAAGGAGGCAGTAGTTACCAAAAGTGAAGAGTGAAGAGTTGCCAGTGAAAAACTCATTTGCTATCCCACCATTTTGTCTATGTCTGGTTATGGAACATGGTCATATTTGGCAATAAGAGGATTCAAGAACCATTGCCTTTCTTCTTGCTTAGGGCAACTCATAGGCTAAACTTTAAGATTCTTTCTTGATGGTTTCTTTAGAAATAGGATGATAGAGTTTAGGCTATAAAGAATCTTAGAGAGCATCTAGTTCCTCCTCCTACAGATGAGAAACGCGTCCAAGGAAGTTAAGTGATTTCCCTGTAACCACAGCAGTAGTATATGGTAGAACCATGATTTGAAAACACATTCTGTTACTCCTGTGCTTTTCCCATTACACTATACTGCTTATCACTGTGCTCAGTGATAAACTGAGGGTGAACAACTAGCCTCCCTGAAATGTTGAGCCTCTTTCTCAGGCAGAGGCTGATTAGTTGTGTTCATTTTTAAATTTCATGCCTTAGATGAAACATAACTAGCATCTTTCTGGTCCTGAAGGTGAGGAGATAAAATTTGTTTTGTTTTGCTTACCCTTCCAAAGTAGAGACTGCTTTCCCTTCCTCTTCCTCCTCCAAAATAAATCCTTTGGAAAATTAAATGTGTTGAAACTTGAAAAGGGTAGGGAGGGAAAAGGAGGAGAGAAAAATCCCAGACTGTGACAGTACTTGCAGTGAATCATGAACTCTGGATCTGTTGCCCATGTTTCTCTTGATCCTGTGTCTGGCTTCATCAGCATGTTCCCTTCACAGGAAGCATCTATATTAAACATCATTATCAACTCCCCAAATGAGACACCCATCCAAAAGCGCATGGGAGGCTTTGCGGCTGCCATGAGCTGCCCACAGAGAGTCCCTTTGCTCTATTTGCTTGTTTCACTATGTAATAGCTCAACTTGAGTATCAACAAGATAAGCTCTTAAAGGCAGAATATTTCCAGCTGTTGTGGTTAGGCAGCAGCCGTAGCAGCAGCAGCAGCAGCAATAGCAGCAGCAGCAAATTCTTATCTGTGGACAGCAGAACAATGCTGTGCACCCGCTGCTATGGCAGCATCAGAGGGAGCATGTGGTCTCTGTACACAGTAGCACAGGATCCAATAGACAGCAATTAGCACCAGAAGAATGAAGATGAATGGGACATATACATAACCTTCATAAAAATGTCATGGAGGAGAAGCCTCACACACCATATGGATCCATGCAGGGCTTTTCTTGTGGCTTTCTCTGGGCTTGGTTTTTAGATTTAGTCCAAGTGGTCCCTTATTTACATGCTTTTCTAGCCCCCACCCCCACAACCTTCTCAAGCAAATATCCTGTAGAGCACAAAAATACAGCTTTTGTGTACTGTTGGTAGTTATAGAAAGACACATCAGCTTCATCGTTTTGCAATTGCTAATGCTCAGGATTAATTGTATTTCTCTTCCTTTAATTTTTTTCTTTTGTTTTTAATGCCTTAGCTCCCCAGCTAGAAGTACCTCTAAAGTTTCCACATTTATTTTCTAAAGAGTAAATGCTATCTCTCTCTTTTTTTAAAGAGTTCCCACAAATTCCCTTTTCATTGTTTTTATTTGATTTTGCAGTGAAGGTACAGAGGAAAATCTTCTTAAGTAAGGTTTTATTCAATATAATAACAATATAAGTAAGGTTTTATCCAATATAATAACAATATAACTGTCACAAAATTATAAACTCCTTGAGGGCAGAGACAATTTCATTTTAGTATTTGTATCTTTGTGGTCCTAGCCTAGAATACAGTAAGCACTTAATAAATGCTTTTTGATTGATTTAATAGGTTCTGTTCAATAAAATGCTTTTTTATTATTTCAGAGTTCTATTGCCTCCATCAGTGCAAGGAATACAATGACTATCTTTTTTAAATATAGTAACTCTATATACAAAGATGATGACCAGGAGAAAGCTATTTTAACAAAGGAAATAGAATTTTGACTAATATTTGTATCTGAATAAACACTTTTAGGAAAGGAAAATCAATATCAAATCCACACCAAATATTTTGCATTTATGATTTCTGCTCATATTTTTCTTCTGCCTAGCGAATAGGAACCTGATCCAATCTACAGAAAAACAAATTTGCAAAGAAAATTGAAAAATACTTGATTATCATGTTCCCAAAATGGATTTGAGATAAAATATACAGCTAAAATGAATGTAACACAGATGATTAATATTGAAGACAAAAAATATTTAAAATCTCTTTTGTGCTTATTTTATTTTCCTAAAAAAGTAATTAATAAATTCAACATGCTATTATCAAAGTTGTCCTAATTTTCTGTGTTTCTATTTAAACTTCCTTTTGTTCTCTTCTGTCCTTTAAAAAAATGCCTCAATGATTTTCTTGTCCTTCTTTTCCTTCTTTTTCCCTTTGAGCTCCTGCTCATCACTTTAATATGGTCTATTATGTTTATACTTTTCCTAATTTTGAACCAACTTGGCTTTCATGGTATAAAAAACTTAGTCACAGCCTGCAATCTTTTGAATATCTTGTAGCATCTTTAGTACTTTTTAGTTTATTTGTTATTCATTATGGTGATGGTATTCATTAGGAATATTGGTGTATACTATTCTTTATTGGTCTATAGTTGGTCTCTCTCTCTCTCTCTCTCCCTCTGATTTAGGTAATAAGATCTTTTGAGGATCATGGAAGGAATTTGGCAGGATCTTTTACTATTTTTGGTAACAGATTATATGATATTAGAATTAATTTTTCTTTAAAAAGGGCAATGGAATCATACATATATCTGAATATGAATACATATTCATACATATGAATACATACATATATCATACATACATACACTTCCTCTCTTGAGAGTTTATTTGTAGTTTATTTAGCTTTTTATGAGATTGGGTTATTTAAATAATGTTTTTTTCTGTTGATTTGAGTATTTTATATTTTTGTGGATATTATAATTATTTCCTTTATTCCTTTTTCTTTATTTGTGATTTCTCCTTTTCATTTTCAAACCTGGCAATTTGTTGTTCCTCTCTTTAAAAATGTAGATCTATTTCATTGATTTTTTTTAAAAAGAAATTTTAGTTTTATTCGTCATTTCCTCCTTTTGCTTTTGTCAATTTCCGATTTTTCAAAATTTCTATTTTGGATTTTAAAAGTTGTTGGTTTTATTTTTTAAGTTACATTTTGAATTAATGTCTTTTCTTTTTTTGTTGATGAAAATATTTAGAGATATAATTTTTCCCCTCAGGCCTGCTTGGGATACATCCCTAAAGTTTTGGTATGATTAATATTGTCTTTATTATTGTCATTAAGAAGCTTTTTTTTGTTTCTATAATTTGTTTAACACACAAACTCTTTAAACTTAAGTTACTTCGTCTCCAATAACATTTTAAAAATAATTTCTATTGATATCTTCTGTTTCTGAAATCATCCTAATAAACTCAAGTATCCCTCCCCCTTTTGCTTCCCAGAAAGCTCTCCCATATAACAGTATTTTTAAAGAGGGAAAAAATTCTGTTTGTGTACATGTGCATACAAGCTGTATGTGTACATAGGTATGTGCATGTATGTGTGACTAAGCATGTGTTTTTAGAAGAAAATGAGATTCATGTTATGGTTTTTCTTCCCATCTCTTTTCACGTTTGCATTCTATTCATTACCTTCTATTATGTGAAATAATAAGTTTTCTCTGCTTATTTTTTTCCTTCTCCTGTTTTCTTCCTTCCCATTTCTTCCTTCTAAGACCATCAATTAAGAGCACAACTACCTCACCAATAGCCCTGTTCCCATTGTATTTAATTCCTTCAATGTCCCTTGAAGACATTATGGTTCTCAAAGAATGTTGCTCTGCTCCACATCATAATCCATCCAATTGATCAAATACATTTGCCTTTCTATGTCTCTATTGACTTCTGGGATAGTATTTTAAAATTTCTGCTTAGTTCTGCTTTTCAATCAAGAATACTTGGAAGTCTTCTGTTTCATTAAAATTCCCTTTTTCCCTAGTGCCTTTTGTGGAGGAGATAACACACTGGGCATAGATCCAGGAAGACTCATCTTCATGAGTTCAAATCTGGCTGCAGACCCTAGCTATGTAACTCTGGGCAAGTCCCAATGTTGTTTGCTTCAGTTTTCTCATCTTTTTAATGAACTGGAGATGGAAATGGCAAATCACTCCAGTATCTTTGCCAATAAAACTCAAAATGGGATCCTGTAGAGGCAGTCACTCCTAAAATGACTGAAACAGCTATTTTTGGTGGCAAACTTTATGTTTTCCTTTTGGAATGACATATTGAGCTTTCTTTCTTTTCTTTTTTTTTTGTAAATAGTATTTTTTTCATGTACTTGTAAAGATAGCTTTCAAAATTCATTTTTATAAGATTTTGAGTTTCAAGTTTTTTCTCCCTCTCTCCAAACCCCTCTTTCCTAACACATATTTACATGTGCAGTCATGTAAACATACTTTCACATTAGTCATGTTGTGAAAGGAGAAACAGAACAAAAGGGAAAAGCTACAAAAAAAGAAGTTCCATACTCCATAGTTTTTCCTCTGGATGTGGCTAGCATTTTCCATCATGAGTCTTTTGGGCTTGTCTTAGATCACTGTATTGCTGAGGACAGTTAAGTCTATCATAGTAGTTTATCACACATTGTTGCTATTATTGAATACAATACTCTTCTGGTTCTGCTCCCTGTGCTCAGTTTCAGTTCATGTAAAGTCCAGGTTTTTCTGAAATCTGTCTGCTCATCATTTCTTATAGCACAATAGTATTTTATTACATCCATATAACACAACTTGTTCAGTCATTCTCCAATTGATGAGCATCCCCTTACCTTCCAATTTTGTGCCTTCACAAAAAGGGATGTTATAAATATTTTTGTCCATGTGAGTCCTGTCCCCATTTTTATGTTCTCTTTGGGATATAGACCTAGTATTACTGGATCAAAAGGTATGCACAGTTTTACAGACCTTTGGGCATACCTCTAAATTGTTCTCCAGAATGGTTGCATCAATTCACAACCCCACCAACAATGAATTAGTGCTCCAATTTTTCCACATCTTCTCCAGCATTTATCATTTTCCTTTTCTGTCATCTTATCCAATGTGATGGGTGTGAGGTGGTACCTCAGAGTGGTTGCAATTTGCATTTCTCTAATCAATAGTAATTTAGAGTATTTTTCATATGGTTTTTATTTCTTCATCTGAAAACTGACTGTTCATATCCCTTGAGCATTTATCAATTGGGGAATGACTTGTATTGACACAATTCTTTATATATTTGAAGAAATGAAGTCTTTATCAGAAACACTTGCTGCAAGAAAAATTTCCCCCAACTTTTTGCTTTCCTGCTACTCATTGGTTACATTGGTTTTGTTTGTACAAAACCTTTTTAAATTTAATGTAATCAAAATTGTTAATTTGCATTTCATAACATTTTCAATCTCTTGTTTAGTCATGAGTTCTTTTTTTCTGCATAGATCTGATAGGTAAACTTGCTGTCCTAATTTGCTTATGGTATCACTCTTTATATCTAAATCATGTACACATTTTGACCTTAACTTGATATATGGTGTGAGATGTTGATCCATACCTAATTTCTGCCATGCTATTTTCCAGTATTCCTAGCAGTTTTTGCCAAATAGTGAGTTCTTATCCCCAAAGCTGGAGTCTTTGGGTTTATCAAACAGTAGGTCACTATAATAATTTATTACTGTGTCTTGTGTACCTAGCCTATTCCATCTGAAACACCACTCTATTTCTTATACGGTACCAAATAATTTTGATGATTGTTGCTTTACAATATAGTTCTAGGTCTGGTATGGCTAGGCCACCTTCCTTTTCATTTTTTAAATTAATTTCTTTGATATTATTGACTTTTTGTCCTTCCAGATGAATTTTATTATTTTTTAGCTCCATAAAATAATTTTTTTGAGTATTTTTATTGATCTGCCGCTAAATAAGTAAATTAATTTATGTGTAATTGTCATTTTTATTATATTTGATTGAGCTACCCATGAGCAATTGATATTTTTTTAATTGTTTAGATGTGACTTTATTTGTGTGAAAAGTATTTTGTAGTTGTTTTCATATGGTTCCTGGATATATTATAACAAGTAGATTCCTAAATATTTTATCTTATCTATAGTTATTCTAAATGGAATTTCTCTTTCTATCTGTATTTTCTGAACTCTGTTGGTAATATGTAAAAATGCTGATGATGTATTGTGGGTTTATTTTATATCCTGCAAATTTGCTGAAGTTGTTCATTATTTCAAATTGTTTTTTTAGTTGATTCTCTAGGATTTTGTAAGTATAACATCATATCATCTGCATAGAGTGATAGTTCTGTTTCCTCACTGCCTAGTCCAATTCTTTCAATTTCTTTTTCTTCTCTTATCACTAAAGCTAGTATTTATAGTGTTCTATTCAATGATAGTGATGGTAATAGGCATTTAATGCCTAGGGAATTTAAAATTGGTTCTTTTTCTAGCTTTTATAATTGCATGCCCAATTCAATAATCTGTTCTTTCTCTATTTCATTTATGTAAGCATTTAGAGATATAAAATTCCCCCTGAATACTGCTTTTGCTGCATCTCCCAAATTTTGGTACACTGTTTTATTAATTGCCATCTCTTTGATGAAATTATTGATTGTTTCTATGATTTGTTGTTTGACCCACTCATTCTTTAGGATTTTATATTATTTAGTTTCCAATTACTTTTTAATCTATCTTTCCATGACCTTTTATTACATGTATTTTATTTTATCATTATCTGATAAAGATGCATTTAATATTTCTACCTTTCTGCATTTGATTGTGAGAATTTTATACTCTAATACAAGGTCAATTTTTGTGTAGGTGCCACATATCACTGAGAAAAAGGTATATTTCTTTCTATCTCCATTCAGTTTTCAAAAGTCTATCACATTTAACTTTTCTAAAATTCTATTCACCTCCTTAACTTCTTTCCTGTTTATTTTATGGCTAGATGTATCTAGTGCTGAGAAGGGAAGTTAAGATTCTTCATGTTTTGCTATTTCTTCCTGCAATTCACTAAATTTCTCCTCTAAGAAGTTGGTTGCTATACCACTTGGTGCATATGTTTAGTATTAATATTACTTCAATACTTATAGTACCTTTTAGCAAGATGTAATTTCTCCTTTGTCTCATTTAATTAGATCTATTTTTGCTTTTGTTTTGTTTGAGATGAGGATTGCTAAAGATAGATTTGACAAGAATATTTATTAGCATTTTCATTTTTGGATCTCTTTTATCCATAATGCATTTTCTGTTTTAGTATAATCAAGTGCCTCTGATTGAATAATGTAATTAAAGAAGATCTTCCTCACCCATTAATGGGTCTGAGAAGATTTGTAGGAAGGCCTATACCTTTTATTAATGAGGCACTGATTCTCAAGGGTTGTGATGCCCTTTGGCTCTGAAAATGTATAAGTACTCTGAGGTGAGGTTTTACTTTGGGATTTAGTCTTTGGAAGAAGATCTATGTGCCAGATGAGACTCTGGGAAGTTGCTAGCCAGCCTCCCAGCTTTGAAAACACAGATGTTGGTGCTTCTCTCTCGGGTAACTGTGTATATGGTCAGTCAGCTCTCTTCTGTTGATTGGTGATGTATGTATTGCTTACTGTCAGACAGGTGGAAGCTCTATTGATTTTGATTTCTCTGTATTTTCTCTGAAGTTCAGGGTTCTGACTTTTCCCCCTGAACTAAGTGGATACATGTGCTTGATTAAAGTGATTGTTAACCCCTTCAAAATTTGCCTTTCCTTTTGGAAAAACATATCAAAGCACCTGTACAGCAGGCCCTCCTCTGTACGTTGGGGTGCTTACTTTTATATCTTTTTCGGGAGGTGATCAGAGGATTTTTTTCAATAACTATTTTACTTTCTTGGTTCTGGGATATCAAGGAATTTTCCTTGTTAATTTTTTTGAAAGATCCTTCCATGCTCTTTTTTTTATCATGGCTTTCAGGTAGTCCAATAATTCTTAAATTATATCTCCTGGATCTATTTTCCAGGTCAATTGTTTTTCAAATGAGATAATTTACATATTTTCTATTTTTTCATTCTTTTGATTTTATTTGTGTGAGTCTTGATTTTGCCCAGAGTCCTTACCTTCCATTTGCCCAATTCTAATTTTTAAGGAATTATTTTCTTCAGTTAGCTTTTGTATCTCCTTTTCCATTTGTCCAACTCTACTTTTAAAGGAGTTGCTTTCTTCAGTGGATTTTCCCCCCATTTGACCAATTCTAATTTTTAAGAAGTTTTTGTGCTTCCTTTTCCAAGCTGTTAACTTATTTTCATAATTCTCTTATATAACTCTCATTTCTTTTCCCAATTTTTCTTCTACTTCTCTTACTTAATTTTTAAAATTCTTTTTGAAGTCTTCTAAGAAGACTTCTTAGGTTTCAAACCAAGTCATATTTCCCTTTGAAACTTCATATGTAGGCATTTTGGCAATATTGTCCTCTTCTGAGTTTGTGCTTTGATCTTCCCTGTTGCCATAGTAGCTTTCTATGGTCAGGGCTAGTTTTTGTTTTTTGTTCATTTTTAAAAGTTGAATCTTGCTCTTGGGGCACAGAGAGCCCTGTCCCAAGTTTCTTGTACTGGGGGTCAGGGGTCTGGTCACTGGCTTTTTGCTCCAGGGCCTCTGGGGCTAGTGGCTTGCTCACTGTGTTAGGGTGGCTAAGTCTAGCTATATCTATTGTGCTCTGGGTTCTGGGGCTGGCAGTGTGCCTGCTGCACTGGAGCTGGGGGCCTCCCAACTGGTCTCCTGTGCCATTGACCTGCTGATTCAGAATCACAGGGGTCTTGGCTACTGATCCTGTGCTATGGCTAAAATCATCCTGCTGGCTAATCTTGAAACTGTCTATGCTGGGCTGCACTCCCCTTTAATCCAAGTGAGACAGACCTTTCCTGAATCCTTCTAAGTTATTGTGTACTGGATAACTGTTTCACTCTGTCTTTTTGTGGATTGTGCCCCTCTAGAATTCTTTTAGAATCTTGACTTAACATTGTTTCTGAGGGAAACTGGAGAAAGCTCAGGCACCTTCCTGGCTTCTTTCTTCCCCCTTGGCTCCATCCACTTTCTTCTCCTTTTAAGTGTCCCTTACAAGTCTTGCATGATCTTGTAAGCTTTTTCTTATTGGCAGCCTGCAGCAGTTTTTTCTTTGACCTGAAAGATCTAGATTTTTCCTGTGAAATTCCTAGAAGTTTTCATTTTACCATTTCTTTTTGGGGGAAATAACGGGAAGATTCTTTCTATTTTTACTTTGCCCTTTGGTGCTAATAAATCTGAGTAATTTTCTTTTCTGACTTATAGTAACATGGTATTCACAAATTTTTTAATCATGATTTTCAGGCAGTGTAATGATTCTTGGATTACCTCTTATTGTTCTATTTTATAGGTCAGTTGTTTTTGATACTATAAACCTCATATTATTTTTTCAATCTTTTGATATTGTTTTAGTATTTCCTTTTCACGTTATGATGCAATTAAAAAAAGCCATAGTGGGGCACTTTTTTTGAGTGGAGCCCTTCTGGATAATTAATGAAAGGACATGAATAACAATTGAATGGAAGGAGAAATATGGATAGGCTGCAGCTGTATCCTTGGAGGGAACTTCCAAATTAATGACATCACAGATTCCTTTTAATAACAAGAATTTTTCTGTAAATCCTTCATGGAAGAGATATTAGACAATGCAATGGAGGCTTTCCTCTGGGACTATCAATGTTTTGTGGATAGCCATACCATAGTCAGGGTGCCTATTTATTGTATTTCTCTCACCCCAGCTGTTCATTTGGCTGCTTTATGTTTGACTTATTCTAATTTCCAGTGAGTCTAATTCTTTTGTAAGATTTTATTACCATCTTTTCTAAGCTATTAATTCTCTTCGCTGTAATTCCATTTAACATTCTATTTTCTCTTTTTTGCTTCATTTCTTCTAGTTCTGCTTATATCATTTGGGTCCAGAATATTTTTTCCCCTCCGAATCTATATGTGTATCTATTGTAGAGTTACCCTTTTCTTGTGTATTCTTGGGCTTCTCTCAATCAACCAATCAACTAACCAAACAATCAATCAATATATTTCTTCATTTTGTTCATCATTTTCATCTGTTTACCATGTCTCCAATATCAGTTCTTGGATTTATGCTTCATGCTTAGGTCAAAATATTCCCTTTCATATTTTGGATAAAGTAAACCAGTCCTACTTAGTCCTATGTGGTGGCTAAGAATAAGTCCCTCTACCGCAAGAATTCCTGAATTTTGGATTAGCATCTTGACTTAAATTTTGACTTTGGTCATTCTTTGTCTCATTTTCCTTGCAGTGTTAATTCTGGAGCTATATCTGTCCCTTGCTGTGACCCTGATTAGTTTCATACAGATTTCCTGAGACCCTATATAATTTCCTTTAAGTATGCTGTCCCAGCATTTTCTCCTGGTATGGCTTAGGTATGAGTTTTCTGGATCTAGGCTGACTGGACACTCTCTGCTGCTGTAGCTCAGAAAGGGCTTCCTGGGAACTGTGCTGCCTGAACCCATTTGGTCCTCTCTTCTGCTATGGGATACTTTCATACTTAGATACTTAATCTATCTACCTGATTTGCCCCTGATTATGAGCCTTCACAGGACTCTGGCTATCTTTTTATGCATTTCAGGACCGGATAAAGAGCTTATCTTCCTCTTCATTTCTTATCATTGTTTTTCCTAGTAAATTTTTAGAGATTTAATGGGATGTTTAGGTGGAGACCTGGGGCTCCTCTAGATCCTAACACTCTACAATCTTCTCATGATCCCCTCTCTCATTATTTATGTGGGAATATTTACAAAAGGGATAGCATTTGGTCTTTATGAAATGGAAGGTTTTTTTTATTTTTTAGGTACTCTTAGCCAGGAATGCTGATAACTTTATGGCCATGAGGAATTCACTCAAAGTCTCAGTTTCATTATCTGTAAAATGGTTATATATCTGCCATATTTATCTCATAGGATTGTTATGAAGCTTAAATAAGATATATATGTACAAAGAGCTTTCAAGGCAGCTAGATGGTGCAGTGGATAGAGTGCTGGGTATGGAGTCAGGAAGACCTGAGTTCAAATCTGGTCTCAGATATTTACTAGTTGTGTGCCCCTGGGCTCCAGTTTCCGCATCTGTAAAATGAGCTGGGGAAGGAAATGGTAGACCACTCTAGTATCTTTGTCAAGAAAACCCCTCTGGGGTCACAAAGATTTGGACAGGACCAAAATGACTGAACAACAAAAATGAAGAGTTGTGTTGAATCTACAGCACAATAATCAGCTGTGATTATTTGTTTCCTTAGTGAGATGAAAGAGAAACTATTAGTAATCAATCAGTAGTGCTATCCTACCTGAGTATAACCATCAGGATAATTAGTAGTGATATCATACCTGCCCTAAGAACTTGCTTGCTCCATGCGCAAGATATTTTACAGAGTCTCATAATTTTTGGAAAGAAATACTGTTACAAAACCAATAATCTAACAAAAAAGCTCTTCTTTATGGTTTTCTCACCCACTCCTTTGAATCATTCTGGGTGATTTAGTTTTTTCTTTTTTTCTTTTCTTCCTTTCTTTTCTTTCCTTTCTTTTTATATTTCTTTCTCTCTTTCTTTTTACTAAGTGAGGCCACAAGATGGAGCATAACATAATGGAAGGAGACTAGATTTGGAGTCACAAGACTCAGGCTCCTATCTTGGTTCTGGCACATAATAGTTTTGTAATCTTGTGGTCAAGTCAATTCACCTCTTTGTGCCTCAGTTTCCTCATCTTTAAAATGAGACAATTTTGACAAAGATGAGAGAGACAGCTAAAGTAATGCAGGACAAGTTCCACAATTATTTTTAGCAGTTAGACTATTGAACCAAGCCTGTTAAGATGAAATTTTGTAGGGATGCTTATAAAGTATTAGACTTAGCTTCCAAAAACCAAGTGTACAGTTAAAATTGGAAAATCATGGCTCAACAATACCTGACAAAGATCTGGGAGTTTGCTATGCTCTAAACTCTATGTACGTTAAGAATATAATAGGGAAGTAGAGAATTCCAGTCTTGGGTTATATTAAAAGAGAAATGATGTCCAGGACTAGAGGGTGAATTTCTTTTATAGTCTGTCCTGGTCAGACCATGTCTTAAGTATTGTTCTCAGTTTTGAGTCTTACAAATCCTTTCCACAAATCACTCTATCCATAATTCTATTTGCTGTGTTATCTTTCTAATGTATTCCTATTAGATAGATTTAGTTTCTTCTTTTGGTATGGACCTGCAATTTAGTTGGTGTAGGGAACTCCCAATGAGGAAATTCTCTTTATTAATATGTAACAATGGATGTTCTACAATGAGAGCTTAAGTGATTTATCCAGGGTCACACAGACAGAATGTGTTAGAGGCAAGACTTAAACATGAATCTTCCTAATTCTAAAATCAACTGTCTTTCTATTAAGACACAGTGCCTCTTATATCTATGGGTAACAGAAATATAACCGATATCACACTGAAAGAAGTGGTTGCAAGGCATCACCAAGGTGGTGTGCAACTAGAATAAGTAGCTGTGGTGAGACAGAGATAACAAATAGGTACTCCAACTATGGTATGGCTATCCATAAAACATTGACAGTCCCAGAGGAAAACCTCCATTACATTGTCTGATATCTCTTCCATGAAGAATTTACAGAAAAACTCTCATTACTAAAAGAAATCTGTGATATAACTGATTTGGAAGTTCCCTCCAAGAATGCAACTACAATACATCCATTTTTCCCTTCTGTGAAACTGTTGCCAATGTCCTTTCATCGACGATCCATAAGGGCTCCACTCAAATGCATCACTATGGCTTTTTTTTTGAGACTGGATTTGAACTCTGGTAATACTGACTCTAAGGTCAGTTCTCCATCCACCGCAGCACCTAGTTGCCCACCATGGTTTTTAAAAGAAGTATAGACAAGAATTATATTGTAGAAGGCATGGGTGGATTGCAATTTTTTTTGGAGGAGGAAGTACTTACATAAATGATGGTAATGATGATGATAGCTTATATTTATACAGCATTTACTATATGCCTGATGCTGTTCTAAGTACTTTACAGTTATTATTTCATTGGATTTTCACAACTTGGAGAGGTAGGTATGATTATGATCTATTTCCCCTTGCTCCCATTTAACAAATGAGGAAACTGAGGAAAACAGAAGTTAAGTGGTTTGCTCAGGGTCACACAGCTAAGTAAGTGGCTGAGGCTGGATTTGAATTCAGGTTTTCCTGACTCCAGGCCCAGTACTTTATTTATAATGACAATTAGCTCAAGCACTGAGCTAGTTGTCACTGTATTTATAAATGTATCTTCACTATTAAAATTTTAAAAATGAATAATTTATTTTTATTAGATCATCATTCAGACAACTTCCCTTATTCCTTATATTTTCTGGTCTGATTTGAATTCAAACCTTCCTAACTCCAGGTCCAGTGCTCTATCTACTGCTCCACTAGTTGTATCTGGATGGAAAAATTCTATCCATAAACTTTGCCTGAGAAATGAGTCCTATGTTTCCTACCACCTACTAGCATTAGGAACAGAACATTGATTAGATAAATGACATAGACCCATAGAATGAGAGTGAAAAGAAACCCGAGGGATCATCTGGTTCTACCCCTCTCATTTCACAGTTCAGTATTCCTTCCACTACTCCCTGCTTTCTCTATTGATCCTCAATTTTTTTTTGTTTATTTATGACATTTATAGCTTTTCAGTATGACTCAGGCCATTTCCTCCTTCTGACTCAGGCTGTGCTTACAAAGAACACACACCAAAAAAGGTTAAAAAATGAAAAAAATCAGGCAAACTAGTTATTTGGTATCATGTAGAGGGGAAAGAGAGGAAGTTTTATTTTTCTAAGGAGGACACAGTGCAAGTAGCAGTTTGGGGAACCTTGAACTTTGGTGGAGGGGAATTACCATGAAACCTCGCCGGGGAGAAAACTATACCAATTCAACTACTGAAAGAACCAGGTCTAGCGCCATCCTGTGGATCATCAAGATGTCTCTGGAAATGGATTAGTCTACCTGAGTCTAGTCCTAAAAGAGCTCTAAAGGCAATGACTTCTACATGAGTTACACATTCAGAAAAGTACAAATAGCTTAGTGTTTTAACCTGGGCAATGTTCTCTCTAATACAAGGGTCATAAAGGAGTTCTACTGTTTTTGGTAAAATCAATATCATTAAATTAGCAGTTATGTTTTAACATTATTGTAGCATCTTGGCTCTTTTTGTTGGTTCTGGAAATGACAGCACACCATTTAAAATGTACCTTGAACCTTGAATGCCCTCTTATAAAAGTTCTGCTTTTTTTTCTCCCATAGAACTATATCCCCATAAACTGAAGAAAAATGCATTTCTACAAACATGTAAGCTGTTTTTTGACAATTTTAACTGTACTAAGTAACAAAGTAGTTTTGGACCAAAAGCAAGGGAAAGTGAGCCCTCTGTCTTTACTATCAAAGTAAGAGGTTGGGCATTAACTCAGGGGAGCTATTGACTTTAAATGAGTAAGGAGATGAGTGTTTTGGCATCAAAAGTTTCCAAAGCTCTTTTACTATCTTGAATATGTCAGATTTAATTTTTTAAATAGGAAAAAGAATGAAGCTATTTATAATTCTGAATTACTCTTACTGAAAAATGTTTAATACCAAGGAATAGTATGTCGGGGTTTACATTTAAATCAATGTTGATTAAATGCTGGATTGAAAATAATTGCCAATTTGATAAAAGGAATTCTGTCTTTGACATTCTCTCCACATGCCAATTCAGTTTTTCCTATAAATGGAGTCCTGAGGAAACTTTTCCCACTGTCAGTTGTTAATGCTTGACAGAGATGACCTGAGTTCAATTCACAGTTATGTTACTTACTATTTGATGGCCTTCTGGACCTCATTTTCCTCATCTGTAAAGTCAACAGGTTAGATAAAAAGACCATTCATTCCTTACAGTTTTAAATCTATGTTTTTATAAGTTCATGTTTTAACCAAAAGAGTATCACTAAAATGACAAACAATTGTTGATGGTTAAAATTCAACCTAATTGTCTTCCTTGGCTTTTGGAAAGAACTAGGAGAGGATAATCAATTTTTTAAAATAATCAATAAGGAAGCTAAGACAATATAGAGCCAGATTTTATATACTAAATTAAAAAAGATCAACTTTGGAAATAGTAATGGGAACTGTACTTGATTAATAGCTTTCAGTCAGTCAGCAAGTATTTATTAGAATCTACTACTATCAAGTGCTAGAGATACAAAGAGATGTAAAAAGAGTCTCCGTCTTCAAGGAACAGTTATGTATAGATAACATTTATATAGGCTAAACTGGAGATATTTGGGAAAGCATTACTATTCAAGAGGCCTGAAAAAGACTTCTTGCAGAATATAGGATATGAACAGAATCTAGAAGGAATCTAGTAGGCAGACATGATGAGAGAAAAAAATCTAGGTGGGTGTGGTTGGAGACAGATGGTGGAAACGCTCTGAGTTGGGAAATGGGGAGACATGTATGTGCTCAAGGAAGAGCTAGGTTATGAAAAAACAGAGGATTTCATATTTCAATTGGGAAACAATTAGATTTTTTAAAATAGGGAGTTGACCTGGTTAGATCCATTGATCATAAGACAGAGAGACCGAGCAGCAAGCTATTTTCGTAGTCCGTCCATGAAGGGCTGAGGACCTCGATCAGGGTGGTGGGTTGCAGTGCTAGAGGAGAGAAAGAAATCTATATTGGAGAGGTATTGTAAAAATGGAATCAGTAGGATTGGTTAAGGGAAATACCAGAGTGTGAGAAGTCAAGGATGACACCTAGATTGGATAGCAAATGGCTGTGTCCTCAAAAGTATTAGGGAAATTAAGAAGAGAGTAGAATTTTTTGAGAAAGACACTAAGATCAGTTTTGGGCATCCTGAATTTAATTTTTCTATGGGACAACCTGTTTGAGATATTGAATAAGCAATTGTGGATGTGATATTGGAAGTCAGGAGAGAGTTAAATTGGTCTACATAATTTTGAGACTCATTTGCATAGAGATTTTAATTGAATCCATGGAAACTAATGAGACAATCAAGCAAACTATGTTAGAAGGGACAGTGAAGAGGTACCAGAACATATGCTTGGGGGACACATACTGGATGATTACAGCCTGAATGAAGCTCTAGCAAGAGGAGGTGTATTTTCTCTTAGACTTAACTATGACAAAAGGTCCAGTTGTATAAATTTTTCATCTGTATAGCTAGAAAATGCAAGGCAGCTTCTGAGGGAACATACATAATCGCCTCACTCCTGCGGTTGCTTTGGATACCATTGTTTTTTCCTCAACTTAACTTTCCTGTAGTTTCATAGACTAAATCAATGTAAGGCATAAATTTCTGACCTCAAGAAGGGAATACCATACCCATTCTTCTCTCTGCTTTTGAAGTGGGTTATATGAAGGGTGAAGGTAACTGAGTATCCATTTCCCCCCCCTCATATTTGAAATAAAAACTTAAAATACTTCATTATATTGGTGAACCTGTGAATTCATGGTTAAGTACCCCAACTCTGAAACATACAACATTAACTACAGAAAAAAAAAAACAAACCTGATCCTTTCCAGCCCAATAACTATGTCATATTATGGTAAAAAGAGAAATCAAGTGATAAGTATTTATTAAGCATTTCTTGTGTGCCAAGCACTGTGTTCAAAGCTAGAAACACAAAGAAAGGCAAAAGATAGTCCTTGCTCTTGAGAAGTTCACAATCTAATGGAGGAGACAAAAGGCAAACAAATAAGGTATGTAGAGGATAAATTGGAGAAAATCAACAGAAGGAAAAGATTAGCATCAAGGCTTGTTATAGAAGGCAGAGTTTTAGCTGATGATTGAAGGAAGTCAGGGAAATTACAAGATGGAGAAGAAGAGGGGTAATATTCCAGTCATAGGGAAGGACCTGTAAAAATGCCAAAAATCTAGAGATGGAGTGTCTCGGAAAAGGAATGGCAAGGAGGCCCATATGACTGGATGGGAGGGTAGATGGGAAAAGGGAAAAGTAAAGTGTAAGCAGGCTAGAAAGGTGGGTATGGGGTAGCTATTGAAGAATTTTGAATGTCAAACAGAAAATTTGATTCTGTAGATGATAAGGAGTGAAGGAGTCAGTAAGTAAATGTTTATTAAGCACCTACTCTAACTTGGGCACTATGCATAGCACTGTCACTCAGCCAAAAAGCATTTATCAAGCTATTAATCACATACTATGAGCCAGGCACTAACCTAAGTTTTGTAGATAAAAAAAAGAAGCAAAAGATAGTCCATGCTTTCAAGGAATTAAAAATATAAGGATAAGAAAACAACCAAACAAATATATACAAACAAGCTACACACACACACACACACACACACATACACACACACATGAGATAAATATGAAATAATTAAAAGAGAAAAGGCACCAGAATTAAGAAAAGCTGGGAAAGGTTTCTTGTAGAAGATGAGATTTTAGTTGGGACTTGAAGGAAGCCTGAGAAGCCAGGAGACAGAGATGAGGAATAAAGACATTTCAGGCATGAGAGACAGTCAGAGAAAATACGAAGTTCTTCTCAATATGTCTATAGATGTTAAAGAGGGACAGTTATCGCCATTATCATCATAGTTATCACCATCATTGCCATCTTCATTGTCATGTGATCACCCAAACTCTTCTAAGTCTAAACCATTATCTGTACCACAAGGGAGGGAATAACAGAAAATCCAAGGAATTCCAGCTGGGTTGACATTACTCTCTGTGCCCTGAGACTCCTGTAGTAAATAAAAAAGCCTTGCAGAAAGTG